>PTEX01000287.1:742754-852254 GCA_003342815.1 Eudromia elegans
GCCGTTAAGGGCGGCCGGGCGGGCGGTGCCGGGCTCCTGCTCGGCGGCGGCAGCGGCACCAGCACCGGCACCAGCGCCAGCGCGGACATGGCCCGGCGCTAGCGGCCGTCAGAGCGCGCCGCCATGGGGCGGTACTCGGGCAAGACGTGCCGCCTCATCTTCATGCTCGTGCTCACGGCGGGCTTCTTCGTGGCCGAGCTGGTGTCGGGCTACCTGGGCAACTCCATCGCGCTCGTGTCCGACTCCTTCAACATGCTCTCGGACCTCATCTCGCTGTGCGTGGGGCTCTCCACGGGCCGCATCGCGCGGCGCAGCCGCCGCGGGCCCCGCGCCACCTACGGCTACAGCCGCGCCGAGGCGGTGGGCGCGCTCAGCAACGCCGTCTTCCTCACGGCGCTCTGCTTCACCATCTGCGTGGAGGCCGCGCTGCGCCTCGCGCGGCCCGAGCGCATCGACGACGCGCGCCTCGTGCTCATCGTGGGCGCGCTCGGCCTCGCCGTCAACGTCGTGGGGCTCCTCGTCTTCCAGGACTGGGCCGCCTGCTGCCGCCGCACCCCGCCCGGCCCCGGCACCGACCCCGGCCCCGCGACGGGCCCCGCCGCCGCCGCGGAGCCCCCCGAGGACGGCGCAGCAGGTGCCCTTCGGCTGCAGCTCTCCCCCGCCCTCCTCCTCCGCCGCCGCCGCCCCGGGCCCCGCCGCTTGCCCGGGCTCCGTGGGGTGCTTGGGGGATGCCTGGGAAGGCCGCGCAGCGGGTCGCGCTGCTGTCACCGCTGCGTGATGTGTGTGCTTGCTGCTTGTTCTTGCCCTTTCATGTTCCATGGTTTTGAGAAGGCCGATGTTTTTTTCTGTTTGTAGAACTTATACACAACACAGCGTTTCTTCTTTGAATGCAGGTGATTCCTCAAACGACCAAAAGCAGCCTGAGGAGAGGCCTGAGAAGAAAATGGAGAAAAAGTCCGAAGCCTTGAACATCCGAGGTACAGTGATGCGCTCATTAGCTAATGCTGTGCTAGATGTGCACATCTACCTGCCTTTTCCTTCACGCTGGTGTTTTTTGTTGTGTTTTTTTTTTTTGTTTTTTTTTTTTTTTTTTTTTATATGTCAGCAAATGTATAGGACATTTTCTCTGTATTTGTAACCTATATATGCTTAACATACAGATATTGGTTGTGGGAAGTTGCATGGATATGAGCCGCAAAATAGGGTGATGCTGTGTAAACCATGTGCTGATGTGGTTCTTTGTGTCTGCTCGTGCTTTGATTTTGATCCTTTCAAGAGCTGCAGGTGAAGCTTGTGGAAGGATGTGCAGCCTCTCACACTAGGTTGCAGTGACTAGAGGCTTTATAAGGAGATAAATGTCTGTCTGTGGGATGTTTTTTGTTGAATGGCTCCTCCTCAGTAGCCGAACAGTGGTCAACGTATTTCTGCGTTTAGGCAGAAAACAGCATTTCTCTAAATCCTGAGGTTAGTAATGTTATAGTGATCAATGGGAGGAAAAACCTGCTGAGAACTGAACCCCCAGCACAGAGGCTTTCCAGGGCCTTGAACTGTGAACCCTTCCTGGGGAGAGGCTGTCACAGTCAGCCCTTTTCAGCAAGGACTTTGGCAGGTGTTTGGGTAGATGCAGTGGGGGGAGACAGTAGGGAACGTTTTAGGAATAAACTACACAAAATCTCTGTATATGTGTGTAAGCATACATATTTACATACATGTTCCAAACAGGACCATGATTGGGAATTTTTGAGTATATTAATCAGTAACTTTGTTCTTTGGGGAAAGTACCATTAACAGGGTGAAACAGGAATGGTAGTTTAAGGTTTCTTCTGGACACACATCTGCCTCTGAGAAGATGTGATGCTCCTCCAAAGTCATGTACTCATCGCATGAGTTCAACTAAACAGTCCTCTTTTTAACACCAGTTTATTGTACTTATAAAGATGTGTGTGCACGTGGGGAGGAGAAGGCACTTGGCAAGTTGAACTACGTGCTGCTAGAACAAAATGATACTTGCCTGAATATGTAGAAATCCTAAAATCAGAAGGTTTTATGCCTGAGATTTTAGGCAACTGTATTAGAACAGGACAAGCAATATGTCCTCTTCAGGGATGGAGAAGATAAGGAGAAACCCCGTGCAACAAGTGTGTTTTGAAGAAAGGCTTCCTTGCCTACATTGTAGTGCTTGGGCTTAGGGATGTCTGAAGGATAAGGAGTTTTGAACTGATTATTTTGAGCTACGCTTAAAAACTTCATAATCATCTTGTAAAAAATAATGTACATTATAGAATTAATCTCTCCCTGGAAAATTAAGCTAGGCAAAATGGACAGTGAGAGAAACTTTTCTCTATCCCTCTTGTCAGGGTCAACATGCTGAAGTCCAGGTTACATATAAATAAAAAGCAAACCTGCTACTGTGTTGCAACAAGCCAAACTTCATGGGAGTTTGCCAGTCAAACAAAATACTCTTAACTCCATCAGAAAGAGCTGGATTCGCTGCTTCCTTATCTTGCCGGAATGATCCCAGGAACTTGGGTTGACTGTCAATTTCACTTTGCACGCAGGGGGTCAGTGTTGGGCATGAAGCTGGCATGGAGCCACGGCACTGTTGGGTCAAGCCTGGCTGGGCTGGCAGTGGGTTTCAGAGGGAGCATCTGCATTTTGCTACCCTAGAGGAAGGGACTGAATTGGGGCAAGGCCTTTGAAAGTGCTCTCACAGGCATGTTGAAGGAAAGAGGCCCCATTTTGATCTCATGTACTCCAAATGAGAGGAAAATTTTGGCAAAGGAGTTAACTTTAAGTATTTAGAGACTTTACAAATTGAGCATGGGTTGAAGTGAAATTTGGGTATGAGTAATAAAGGCTGCCAAACCGGAATGCTTCCTAGTAGTGACAGGAAGAGGAAAGACTATTCAAAGTAGTAAAAAGCAGTGAAGGGACTCAGATTATTGCAACAGGTTATCAAGAACTGTGCTTGGCCATCCTAGTTAAAAGTGGTACTTAAAATGGGTTATTGCCAACACCCTCTCTTATGTCTTTTTGTTAACTTGAATACTAAGACATATGTACAGATGTAAACTTGTATGTAGCCTTCGTCTTCACTTAGGGTAGTATGGACACATAGGAAAAAATAGAAGAAAAAGGACCATATTCAGAATCTCTTTGAGTCTGGAGGCCAGTGGCACTGGTGAGGCAAAGATTAATTTAAGTAATCAAGTTTAATCAAAAAATCGGAGTTTGGGATATTTGGAACCATAAGTCTGAGTGCTCCTTAGCTTCCCCTAGGTAATTTTTCAGATTTCAGCAAAGGCACAGAAGCTGAGTTGGGAGAATAATTATTATTCAGACCACCTGTCAGGGGTAGTTTGTGGCACTCTAGGCTTCAGGATAGACCTTATAGATTTAACTGTCACTTCCTAACTGTGAGTGCCACTTATATGTGCCCAGATCTCCGAGTACTTGACAGGCATTAAGCAAGCACATTCACATTGCCATGGTGTTGCAGTGCGACCAGAGTTACTTGCAAACCCCAACTGTTTAATAACTCACCCCACTGATGCTGCTGGGACTCAGGGTCAGCATCTCCCTCTCTTCTGTGCTCTGAAAGCTGCTGTTGAAAACTTTGCTGGTATCTGAAGCACACTACCTGCACTTTTTCAAATCTGCTTTACTTTACGTGAAACACTTTGTTACAAACTGTTCCCACTTTGTCTCCAAAAGACTAATACAGGTCTATGTTGTGTTGTTTGTTTTCAGGTGTTCTTTTGCATGTTATGGGAGATGCACTTGGCTCTGTGGTTGTGGTAGTTGCAGCTACAATCTTTCACGTACTTCCTCTGAGTGCAGATGCTCCATGTAACTGGCAGTGCTATATTGATCCAAGCCTGACCATCATTATGGTGATCATCATTTTGTCTTCTGCATTCCCACTTATCAAAGAGACCTCGGTCATTTTGCTGCAGATGGTTCCCAAAGGTGTTAATATGCAGCTATTGAGTAAGTTCAATTTGTTGTTGAAATGCCATTAAGTGCTATATTACAATGCATATGTTGTTTCTGAAATGACATGTTTGGATTATGTACTCATAGCAGCTCTACATTCTCAAGAACTGTGAGAAAGTCACATGCCTGTGTCCTAGCAACGTGACTCAAATCTCTCTGGATTAGTTAAAGCATGCATTTTGGGAATGTGGTACTCCAGCAATACACAAAAAGCAGCAGATCTTGAACAGCTAATGCTTTGCGTGGGGTGCTTGTGAAAGAAGCAACATTGAATTTTAATATTTCCTAGCCCTGCAATACTTCCTTGTAAAGACTTCCAAAATGCCTTAAATTTTGATTTAAGACCAGTTGATTTTTACAGTGTGAGTGATGCCAGGCTTTCTGGCATGGTTGGATAAACCCTTGGCTAATTATAGGGCTACACCACCTATTTCTAGAAGCCTGTCACACTCAATACTGAGCAGACCAGAAGATGTAGGGGTCCCATGGGGAAATGGTAGTCTGAGTGAGTGGATCTTCCAGATAGTGCTGATTAGCTGCCAGCAGGGAGCTGGCAAGAGTGTATGAAGGCAAAGATGTAGAAAGCTCTGCTTGCCCAGCTGCTGGGAGCCTGAGCTGGTCAGCTGGGAGCAGAGATACCGATAAAGTGCAGCTCTTCAAGAGACACTGCTGCTTTCAGATAAGCTACTTCATCAGACTGGTACAACTGCTTCCTAGCCCATACATTGAGCCCTCTGATGTCTCTCTCTTGTGTTTTCCAGCTGACAGTCTAGCTCACGTACCAGGGGTTATCAGCCTGCATGAGGTGCACGTCTGGAAGCTGGCAGGTGGGAAGAACATTGCTACTCTACATGTCAAGTGCCAAACTCCTGCTGATTACCAAGATGCTGCTTATAAAATACGGAAGGTTTTCCACGAAGCAGGGATCCACTCAGTGACCATCCAGCCCGAGTACCTTGACCACAAGAGCCCGACGCTGCTCTGCA
This sequence comes from Eudromia elegans, assembly GCA_003342815.1. NCBI lineage: Eukaryota > Metazoa > Chordata > Aves > Tinamiformes > Tinamidae > Eudromia > Eudromia elegans. The sequence continues at coordinate 747,737 of PTEX01000287.1, forward strand.
GCTCGCCCTGCATCTCCAAGCAGTGCGACTCTCAGCTCTGCTGCAGTCAGCAGGAGGCTTCGCTGCCCAATAGCAATGGCTACCTGGAGAAAAACGAGAGGTGCCTCCCTGCACCACTGAAGCACAACGGTGCAAGTAAAAGTGACATTGAGATCCCTATTGAGTTCCCTGTGTCAGAGGATAGCATTAATAATGTGAAAAATTGTACCATGTCTGATGACAAGTCACAGTTGGGCAGCACGCGATTTTAAGCAGCTCCCTCTGTGCAACTTGTCCTCAAGAGCAAAAGTGCCCTGGCCACAGACTGGCCGTCATGGGGTATAGCTGCAGATGGGGTGGCAGAGAGAAATCTGGGATTTAGCTGCAAACCAAAATACCCTTAAAAAGCTTGCATCTGAAAAAAGGATTAACAGTGTCCTGAAGAGTTTTGCATAGCCTAACATAGTTCCTTATCAAACTATGTGTGCACTTCTGATCTTAGGGGAAATCAGGTATACCCTGACACTTGCAGTTTATGGCCAGTGGCACTGCAAATTCAACTTGGCCTTTTCTACTGAACTGAGCTGTTCCCTGAAAGCCCTATATTGAATGAGTGCAGTGAGTGCTGGGCTGAAGTACTGTATATTTATAAAGGACTTGAATAGAGTTGGTTTGTTGATCCTTAAAGCCCATTTTGCATAGACAGGAGTTTGTTTCTTAATAGTAACTCTTGTGCCTTTGTACTGTGAGTGAGTGAATCTCAAAGTGTCTAATGGGGAGAGGAAGATCTTGGGAAAGTTTTACTTGCATTGTTAGTGACTCTGTCCTTAAATACAGAAGTCAATACTAATAATACTGAAGCTTTAGCTTAATCACAGATAAGTGTGCTAAAGAGTATGCTTCCTACCATGAAAGCTAAAGAATTCTTACTGGCTAATATTGTGTCTGCTGATCCAAGTAAATGAAAATGCAGGCAGTTATCAACTTTTCTTGTTCACTGCTATGATTATACAACTTTTTTATGACAACAGAAATTGTAGTAGCCAGAGACTTAGTTCATTATCATGTGGAATGATTGCAGTATCTTCAACACTGAATATTTGTCATTACTCATGATGAATAAACAAGCTAATATATCTTGGGAGTAGTTAAAGTTCTGAAATCGCATTCTATAATCTAGACACAATTTAATACTGCATTAATTAAGAAAGCCCCTTAAAATTTTGTCTGTAATGTTGTCACTTAAAGGGAACTGTTTAGAGTAAGGAGATTTTTTTTTTCTTGTTTTAGTCTAGGTTCTCTTAGATTTGTTTTAAATTCAAGCCTTCTTCTCCCTGCCAATGGGAATATTTTTAAATGTATTTAGTGAAGCAGTTCCATCATCTTTTTGCTACTTGTACTTGAAGACATGCTAGGGTGCTGTAAGGAAAATGGCATGGCTTGCCCTGTCACCACCAAATTGTAACCAGCTGCCTAGGCATATAGGACCAAGCAGCTTTCAAATGCATTTTGGTTTCAAAAGCAGCATTTAAGTTCTGCACCAAGCCTGGACAAGCTATTTATTTGTTTACAAGCACACCTTGATAAAATAGTGATGTATTTACCTCAATGGCACCTTAGCAGAAAGGGCAAAGAGACTTCCTGCCTGGCCTGGGAAAAATACCATGACCTTCTTGTAAGTCTAGCTTGAAAGTAGCCAGCTCCTTATTAATAAGGATGATTACATTAAGTCAATGAATATTAAAAGACATAGCAGGATATTTTGCTGCTTGGTAAATTACATTTGCTGAAGAAATGATTGCAATCTTAATAGCACATTTCTAGATTTGTATTTACCCCTTTTGAACAGTCTTGGGTAAATGAGTATATTTTTTATAACCTTCCATGGTAGGTTTGTATTTAATATGTTAAGCTGTATACTAATAGCACTAAAAGCTTGACCTTGCAGTCTCTTAGACCCTCTTAGCAGCAACAGAGGCGAAAGCAGCAGGGTTTTGCTTCAAAGTTGAACAAATAAACATAAATCAGGAGACACTAGAATCATTTTGCCATTTAAAAGTGTATGAGGCATGAGGTAAGACAGCCTTTGCTTCAGTTCTGATTTTCTGTCTTTATTTTCAGCTATGATAATGTTTAAATGTAGAGGTTTTAGATCTATACCATATATATTTATAGGCTTGTGTACTTTTTTCTGTCCTTTGAGAACTGGAAGAGAAGGTTCTCAAAATCATAAAAATGGGTGAACTTGCCTCAGCTCCCATATAGCCTTTAAAACAAGCACTCTGCTCGTGCTCGTGTACTTGTGTCTTAAATCAGGTAGCCTTTTTTTTCTGTATTAAATTGTCGAAAGATTTAATGTCATCATTGTTTTACTCTGGAATTAGAGATGTTTAGTCTTCAGGTGTTTGATAAAATGAACTATCTTTTTCTTATTCTTCCAATATTTGTTAAAACAGTGGTTATCTATTTCTTAAGTCTTTAAAAGTGTTGTAACTGGAATATACAATGAAGTAACATGCTTAAACTTTTTGCCTGTTTGGTTGAATGTACCATAGCCTGCCAATAAATTAGGAAAATACCAGGGGGTATAAATCTTCACGTTTAGAAAACAAATATATTCAAACTTTGCTTTATTGCATCAAATCTGTTCAAGTTGCTCAAGCAAGCAAGCAAAGCCAACAGAACGGTGTTAAGGAGTAGGTGAACCTGGCTTTCTCTGTGGAAGGACTTCTAAGGTATCCCACAAACATCCCTGTCCTATGGTCCTTGTTTTTATTTGAGTCCTACAACATTGTTTTTTCTCTTCTTGATTTAAATGTGTCAAAGTTAGGCTGTAATGTATAGATGCTTGATGCTTTTGTAGATATCATTCTGACCACTATGTCCATTTTATCAGCTTGGGATACTTGTTCTAGGTCCAGTTCTGTAGCATATTACATTTCCCTAAATTCTTTTTTGGCCTCTTTTTTTCTTAATATTATGTAAAATTTCTAATAAGGTGCCTGGTTTTGCTGTCCTATTCTCAGCATTTCCTTTCCTCCTACCCAGGATGGCCTTGTTTCTCTTGCAGTATTCCTCTTTTATGGCCATCGCTGTTGTCCATAGCAAAGGAGGTCTGCTAAAAATACAGGTGACTTTTAACCCTTGTTCAGCTTGTGTGGCCCTCTGATCCATAACCACTCACACATGTGACCAAGTCATATGAGCGTGACTCATGTGAGAGCCAAGGTAGATAGTGCTTGGACCAGAGTAGGTAGTTGGAATGTATTATCATGACACAGCAAAAGCAGCTTCCTGGGTTTCACCAGTTGTGGGCCTTTTGGGTCAGCTTTTCATATGCTATCCCTTGACCAAATATACAAATTTAACTTCTGATTTTGTTTTTCTGTATGTTTGTTAAGGTAGGTTTTGTCTTTGCCTTTTTTACGTTATTTCTAACTGTTCCTATGCTTTAGCAAGTGATGAGCTACCTTCCTTTTCTTTATATCTCTTACACTTTATTTGATTTCTAGTGCAACCATTTTTCCTTTTAATATTTCTAATTATTCTTTCTCTTTTTGATAAAGACAGTAAAGTTTTGCTAGCCCCCTGGTACCTATGTATAGTATGTACCTATAATAAAATTTACAAGTCTCTCTTTTTTTCTTTTTTGCACTGGTTTAAGTTTTGCACTCCGTTTTATTCAAACCAATCTGCTTTCTGGTCTGGTCAGCGATACGCTTTACCATTGCAAACTAATCTTTGACCATGTTTACTTCTGTCTGCTCTCTGTTTTTTCTTGTTTCTTTACTCTCTCACTGGATTGTAATAGTCACTGTCCTGAACGCTACCTTTTATCCTGAACTTTGAGGGTGACGTGCTGGCACCCATGTGTTCCACGAGGTGGAATTTGCTGCTGAAAGTGGGGAATAGCCTGGCCTGAGGTGAGCTACCCCCAGGACTGTTTTATGTGCATTGGACTGTGTAGAAGTGGTTAGCCTGAGATATATATATGTATATATGTATATATGTATATATCATTTGAACTCCTATGAGCATCTTACCTGAGCCAGCTGTCAAAGGAAGTTGCTTTCTAAACCTGTGAAGGTTTAATAGAGTTTGTTTAGTTAACACCTTGCAGGAAAACTTGGCAAGCTACTTGGAACATGGGTAAAAGGGACATTTCAGAAAAAGTAATCAGAATGCTCTGAGGTTTTCTTCAGGTTTGACTACTTACTCTGCTCTTCAGTGGAAGCACTTTCAATGGGAAATACTTATTTGAACTGCGATACCTTGATATGAGGGTGTCATTGTATAAAGTTGTTACATATATGGAGCTTTGTTGCTTAAGTTTCTTCCATGTTTTTCTGTTCATTGTGTGATTTTAAATGATGTGCCAAAATATAATTTCCATGATTGCTGAATCAATAAATTGTAAATCTCATTGTGTTTTTATTAACTATGAGTGGAAAAATTCCTTGAAGTTTTATTAAGTCATATTTTTTTTTCAAAATGAGGTTTGAATGTGCTGTAAATAAAGTGTATTTTTAAATAAGAACCAGTTTGTACTGAGCTTGTAAGTGGGGGATGCTGGCTGCCACCCGATGTGGTGTTTGCGGGGTGCAGACATGTGTCCCTGCACAGCTCTGCCCGTTCACTCTGCTTGCTGCCCGCTGTCCACTGAGGAGCTCTTCTGCTTTCCCTATCGGGCTTGGCAGAGCAGGCCTGCGTCGTGCGGGTGCGCGTGCCTCCATGAGCCTGTCACGGGGTCTGGAGAAAGATGCGCTTGTGTGGAGCGTAGTGCTCAGGAGAGCTCTGGTTCTCAGGCCGAGGTTTGCTGGCCTGAACGGGCCGTCGCAGATGAGCCCTTCCCAGCAGTGCAAGCTGCAGGGGCTGGACTGGGATGAGGCCCCGGGCAGGGACTGCTGAGGCTCCCAACTCCACATGGATGAGCTGGTGCTCTAGGAGCTGCAGTTGTGGAGGGGCCCTCACGCCTGCCTCTCTCCCACCCTGTCGTGATTCACTCTACTTGTCCGTATATGTATTTTTTTTGTCCTTAAACTGCGTCCTACCAATAGGTTACAAGGGGACATTTGATAGTTCAGAGGACAGTCATGATAAGCTATAAACCAATTGCTACTAAATACACGAGTGTGGATTTTTTTTTATGTCCATGCAAAAGAAGGAAGCATTAAGAACAGCAAACAAATTTTGAGAGTTCAAGCTAACAATTGTTGGTTGCATATGAAAGCCATTGTAGCAGTGCTGCCCTGAGGTTTCTTTTCAAATAAAAAGGTAATTCTTGGATTAATAAAGGTTGAAAAATATAGTTTCCAGGACAAGAGGACCAATGGCTGAGATGCACAGTGTACATTTTCAACACTGGCATTTAATGGTTTCCCAGCTGTGCGGGCTGCCAAAGGCACTTAAATTTCAAGGCCTTCTTCTCTGTATGGCGGCCATTATTTGTATCTTCTTTGAGAGCAGGAGACACTTTCATCATTAGAGAATGGCTACTGTTCAGATACTTCCTACCTTCCCAGAAACACAGAACTAGCATGAGTTTGGATAGGACAAAGGCTGCATTTTTAGAAATAGTTTCTAAAAAATCCCTAAATTAGGTTTTTTAATAGAAAGTTAATACTTATTCATACAAAATTATTTTTATGCATTCAGATTATTATATATAAAATTTTAGTTAACTACACTTTCAAAATGTGGTTCAAAACAAAGTTTTAATAGATTATTTTTGGAGGCTGTTAAGCATTGTGCACTTGCTTGTGAATCACAGAATCACAGAATGGTTGAGGTTGGAAGGACCTTTAGAGATCATCTAGTCCAATCCCCCTGCTCCAGCAGGGACACCCAGAGCGTGTGGCACAGGGTGGCATCCAGGTGGGTTTGGAAGATCTCCAGAGAAGGAGACTCCACAGCCTCTCTGGACAGCCTGTTCCAGGGCTCTGTCACCCTCACAGCAAAGTTCTTCCTCACATGGACATGGAACTGCCTGTGTTTCATCTTGTGCCCGTTACGCCTTGTCCTACCACTGGCCACTACAGAGAAGAGTTTGGCCCCCTCTTCCCTGCTTTCACCTCTCTGGTATTTGTATGTGTTAATCAGATCCCCTCTCAGTCTTCCCTTCTCCAGACTAAACAGGCCCAGCTCGTTTAACCTCTCCTCATACAGTAGGTGCTCCAGTCCTTTGATCATCTTGGTTGCTCATTGCTGGACTCTCTCTAGCAGCTCCACGTCCCTCCTGCACTGGGGAGCCCAGAACTGCACACAGTACTCGAGGTGCGGCCTCACCAGGGCTGAGTAGAGGGGCAGAATCACCTCCCTCGACCTGCTGGAGACGCTCTGCTTAATGCACCCCAGGATCCCATTGGCCTTTTGGGCCATGAGAGCAGGCTGCTGCCTCATAGTTAACTTGTCGTCAACCAGGACTCCCAAATCCCTCTCCACAGAGCTGCTTTCCAGCAGGTCAGCCTCTAAGCTGTCCTGTTGCCTGGGATTATTATTCCCTGCGTTTGTCCTTGTTGAACCTCATGAGAATCCTCTCTGGCCAACTCTTCATCCTGTCTAGGTCACTCTGAATGGCAGCACAGCCCTCTGGAGTGTTGGCCACTCCACTCAGTTTGGTGTTGGTCACAAACTTGCACAGGGTGCACTCTGTCCCCTTGTCCAACTCATTGATGACAAGCTGAACAGCACTGGGCCCAGCACTGATCCCAAGTCTGTATGTCCTGAAAACTAATACTTCCTGTTTTGGTGGAGATCCCTTTCTGACCTAAGGTTATACTAAAAAATTTTGAAATAAAAGTGGTCGTTGATGGATGAGGAAGGATCAAGTCAATTGTTTACTGAATTCAGAAATTTAGAATTTCTGTTTTTGCTCTGTGAAATACTTCGCCATTGTAAAGCATACAAAAAGTACCACTTCTTGACACTAAAATAAAGTTAGGGATACTTCCATTTAGAGCAAGGTACATTTAAAGGAAGGCTTTTAATAAATTTGAGGGCAAGAGGTTCATGGTGAAGTGCAGAGGGAAGTTAATGAAGTATCCACTGGGCAATCCTCTGTCTCTGCAGGTACGCAAGTTTTGTCCTCTTTGACACACAGATAGAATTTTATTATGGAGTCCTAACTTTATTTTACACACAGGGAGTAATTTTACCATAAAATTCTGGGTGGAGGGGGATAATTGCAATGTTTGCCGTGAACTCTCCAGAGAAATTTCGAAGTGTCTAAAACAGTGTTATAGACTTGTGGCTGAATTTTTCTTAGTTCAAGTGCGGTAAAGTGAAGACTGATGCCAAACTGGGAGCAATGGTTGATACTCCAGGGCTGTGCTGCTGCTCAGAGAGACCCTGACAGGCTGGGAGACATATGGAGAGGAACCTCATGAAGTTCAACGAAGGCAAGTGCAGGGTCCTGCACCTGAGAAGAATAATCCCATGTACCAGTACAGGCTGGAGACTGACCTACTGGAGAGCAGCTCTACAAAGAAGGACCTGAGATGGACAGCAAATTGACCATGGGCCAGTGAAGTGGTCGAGAAGGCCAGTGATACTGTGGGCTGCAGCAGGCCGAGCATTGCCAGCAGTTGAGGGATCCTCTCCCTCTTCTCAGCCCTGGTGAGGCTGCATCTTGCTGCTCCTTGCTGTGCCCAGTTCTGGGCTCCCCAGTGCAGGAGAGACATGGAGCTAATGAGAGAGTCCAATGAAGAGCAAATAAGATGTGTAAGGGACTGGAGTCTCTCTCATGCGAGAGAGGCTGAGAGAGCTGGGCCTGTTCAGCCTGGAGTGAGGGGAGGACCTTACCGGTGTGTGCAAGTATCCGAATGGAAGGTATAGAGAGAATGGGGCCAGATTCTTCTTAGTGGTGCCCAGTGGCAGGACGAGAGGCACCAGGCACAAAATGAAACACATGAAGTTCTGTCTGAATGTGAGGAAAAGCTTCTTCAATGTGAGGGTGAATGAGTACAGGACCGGATTGCCCAGAGAGGTTGTGGAGTCTCCATCCTTGGAGATACTCAGAAGTCATCTGGACAGGGTCCTGGGCAGCGTGATCTAGGTGATGCTGCTTGAGCAGCTAGCCTAGATTGTCTCTAAAGGCCCTTCCACCCTCAGCCATTTTGTGATTCTGTGCTCTGGGCAAAATGAAGCATCACTGATTGCATCTGTGTTCATAAATCAAACACACCTAGGAGTATTCCAGAGCATAGAGGCCAATTGTCACGGAAGAGCTTGCATCTATACTAGTAAAACACCATCCAGTTCAGAAGAGAGTATCTGCATACTAATGGCTGATTGGAAATGCATCCTGGATCCTGTTGCTGAGTGGGATGGTGCCAATTGGCACGGGCCATGAAATGTTCGAATAGTTTGCTAATACGGAGAACCCAGCTTCAACGCCTGGAAATGTTCCCGGAGGAGGGTTCCCAGGGCCGTTCCATTTGCTCATATTGACGAGGTCTTCAGTCCCTGAGCCTCAGCTCCGTTTTTCAAGATTCCAGCATCCTCAGATGGAAGAGGAGATGAAATGGGGGGGGTGCCTCAGTGGGACGCAAACAATCGTGACACCTACTGGGGCCGAGACGATTGCTCTCCTTCCACATCTGTCCTGCGCGGTATCAGTGTGCAAGGCGAGCTGGGAGGGGAAAGGCTGCCCGGAGCAGCCAGCAGATAACGCTATCATCAAAGGCACTTGCATACCTTTGGAAACAAAAAGTGCAAGACCGGTGGCATGTTAGTTACAGCACTACACTTTGGCTTACCTTCCTGCTCCACTACGTTTACTTTTTTGCTTTTCAATGTCCACTTATATTTGATAAAGCTCTATATCTGTTTAGGCACATATTGTCAATCACCTTGTTATGAAGAGATGGAAACAGGGCTATAGATGGACACTTTGGCATAGGTATAAGAAATGAACCCGCCAAGACATTATACAAGTCTCAATATTACATAGTGACAAAGGAGTTCCACAGCCTGGTATACAGAAAGTTTTGTATTTAAGATATTGCATAATTCAGAGAAAGAAAACACATCATTTTGTAATATAAACCTTTTAGTAGCAATATAAACCTTACTTTTAGTAAATCTTGGGAAAAGTATTTGAAGAAAAGATCCCTTGATTTTTAAACACAAAATACAACAGGCTGAGCCTCATGAGTTTTGTGAAATCTTGCAGATCATCACTTGCTTTAAAATGGTTATATGAGGTGGAGATGTTGATATTTCTGGATACTCCTATTTCCTTTGTTTTGCTCAGGTTGTTTCTGGAAGGTGTGGAGGGTGCCAGGCTTGTTCCCTGCCCTCGCTGGGACTCGCCCAATTTGCAGCCCAGAGTCAGGCCATTGCTGCCGTGGGGTACGTGCAAACCTGTCCCTGTGCTGCAGCAAGGCCAAGGACAACCAACGGCAGCTCCTGCCAGGGACACCTCTGCTGACGCTTTCAGTGATGCCAGTGGCTGCCTGTGCTGCTCCTGAGCAGCTCCAGAGACTCCCCCCTGGACTCCAGCTGCCCTCCCAGGCACAATGTCTGAGTGCATCCCGAAGTGGGCAGCGGTGCTTACACTGCCTTTGTGCCTCCTTCTCCCTGATACTTGTAATGAGGAGAGACTGCCAATGTGGTGAGACTTTGCTAGGATTGCCTTTAATTTCTTTTGTTTCCAGATACTTTTTTGTTGTTGTTCTTTTTTAATTTTTTTTTTGCTTGCAGTTACTCTAATCTGCTTCTGCCACCTTTACTCTTCAGTATCTGAACTACCAAATCTGAGACCAGCCTCTTATGCTCACAGACACAGTGAGTCTGTCTGTCCCTGAAATTAACAGTGGCTCTTGTTTAATGCAGTTATGCTGGGGCTGGATATGAATATCAGAAACAAAGGAAAAAAAAAAGGAAAAAAAAGTTTAAGCTACAGGATCAAGACTGTGGCTACAAACCACAGAGCAGATGTGCTGCTCTCCTGGCTGCAGGATGGGTTGTAGCTCCTTGAAGGAAGGAAGAGACAATTTTGTGTTGGTGGCATGGGCTAGTGTGAAGGCTACACCAGCAGCCTGCCTTCAGCAGCGAGCACTGCTGCCTGTGCTGCCCTTTCAGCCCTTGCCAGCCCAGGAAGGAAGGGATTCAGATCCCAGTGCGGGAGCATGTGGACAAATGCCCTGCCGTGGAGGCGGGTGCGGGTGCCATGGCCAGAAAGGCCTGGAAGGGCTAAGGATTTGGTCCTTCATTCGAGCCCTCTCTGCCTGGTGAGCATCACGCTGACAGCAGGACAAGGCAGAGGCACGTAGGGTCTGGGCAGCCACCATTAACAGATGAACGCTTATTCTCCTGGCTAAAATGGGGATTCCCAGGGTCAAGGAGCAATGTTCCTGCTCTTACTGACAGTGGCCACCCTGCTTATACATTATTCTGTCGGAAGTCCGAAGCTTCTGGTAATTATGCTGTGTATTTGCAATATGTGACCAACACTTATGCTGTGTTTCCTTCTGAATCGCATCTCGTGGATCTTTTAAGCACTCCGTGTCCTGGCCAAAGAACGATCATGTGAAACAAGAGCCACAGGAGACCAAGGGGAACAAAGATGGTCCCAGCTCACAGAGCTCTTTCAGCGGCGCTCTTCACTTGGCCAAAGCATTGGGCAGCTTGCCCAGGCCCGCTCTGAAGCCAGCATCTCTTGTGTGTGGTTTCCCTGCTCATTGCTGCCTGGGTGAGGGTCACCTGCTTTGTATGGGGGACACACATTTACAGCAAAGAAAAAAGCAAAGCCCAGGCAAATGTGGCCCTGGGACAACAAGCCGCAGAAAAGAGGAAAGTGGAGCACGTGTCTCTCATAGAGTGAAAGTTGTTTCCACAACTCTCGCCAGCAGCAACTCTGTTACCTGAATGGGAATCAGCAGAGGTGGTTTAAAGAAATATCTGTTGTTTGTCACACGTGTGTATCTGTATGTACACACCTATATACATATAGGTACCTACACTGCCATTCAGCAAATAAGGGTTTTTACTCAGTCCCTATGGAATATAAATACCAATTTCTGCGGTCATCTGGTGCCTTCAATTTAATATATCCTTCTTGCTTATCACTTTGAAAGTGTACCAGGTAAGTATTGGAAGAATTAGATAATTGCCCTTTAAATAGTTGCAAATCTGTCCTCAATTGCAGAAACTGCTGGGTTTTAGCAGCAGGGTTCTCTGGGTGTCTGGTATATACTGTACATAATTAATGAGTGCTCTTGTCTGGATCTCAGGGGTGCTAGGCAGCTTTCTGCCTGGTACTAAAGTTGTATAAGGGACAGAGGCCTGACATGTGGCCTTTCCTCATCATGGGATTCACATGGAATTTTGCAACTCTGGTTGAGCTGAACAAAAGGAGCATAAAATTGGTTTTGAAAAGCTAGCTATGCATATGTGGAGGAAGAAAAGAAAAGGCTATGGTTGACACAATACTGCTCCCTGGGTTAAGTCCTTTCACTGCTTCACTCAGTGGGCAATTGCTGCTGCAAAAAATGAGTATTTTTTGTCCAGCAACTGCAGACATAATCTTGCATGCCCTTATCGCCCTCCTCAAGCGCGCTGGGGTCCTGCTCCACCCAGCCTCTATCTGCAGGCCCCAAACTTCTACTTGCCTGAATCCCTTGGTTATTTTCCTCCTCAGGTCGCTTTCTCCCTGGTCACCCTAGGCCTCCCTAATCTTCTTCTTGCCCATTCATCCCTGAGGGCAATCTCTCCAAGGCCGGCATTACAGCCCTTGTATCCTCTCTTATCATCTTGCACTTGCTGTCTCTTAGTTACCTTTCAGACTCCTCTTCAGCCTAATCCTGGAAAAATACAGGAGAGATGTGTACAGAAGGACCAGGTTTTCAAACATTTCTATGTTTCAAACAAGTAGTCATCTTGAAAAATAACTTGCTCTTTACAGAATTGCTGTTCCATTTTATTTATAGACTTGGAAGTTGCAAATACACTGCTTGCCGATTTTATTTATTTATTATTTTTTTCCAAATCTAGGATTTGCGTGTTGGGAGTTTGGGTTCAGCAGCAATCGAGATTTACTCATGCTCTTTATTCTGCACTCTTAAGGTTATGTGCTTTAGCGCAAACCCTCTGAACCCACCTGACAACAGTTGAGCAGTTGCCATGATAACAAGCGGACACTGTGAGTTAATGCTCATAATAACATTTCATATGGTAAAAGATTTCTAAGGTTTACAACTTTGAACCTGTTGTCCCATACCAGATTAATACAACTGTCTCAGGAATATTTACCGAAGTGATTACAAGGGCACTTCTGTTGAGATAGGCAAATTTTATTGTTCAAATGATGGAACAATCCTGACTAATTTGACCACAAGTAGGTATTCAAAGGGAAAAAGTCATATGGATCTAGAGTAAAGATTCCAGGCACTTAACCTTTCATTCTGATCAATTAAGAAGGAACTGCTGATTTGAAAATCTGGTGATTTTACCTTACTGAGACTACAGTTATTGCAAAAGCTGGAGGATTTTAACCTCATGAACCTCCATTGTGACCCTCAACAGAAATGCTCTCAGGCCTTTTTTTTTTTTTTTTTTTTTTTTTTTTCTCTCTGTTGGTAGGTTATGTTAAAAAACCCAAATCCTGTTTGCTCAGCCAAGCTTTGTAACAAAACTCAGTGAAGTCTTGTTGAATCTCTTCTAAGGAGTAAATATTTGAAAATGTTAATCTATATAGAAATGTCCTAGAGTTTGTTGCTCTTAATATTACTAATTTTTCCTATATAAGGAGAGTATCTGAAAACTGGTGAAGGTCAGAGCCCTGTTTTGCCAAGCATAGAGGAAACATAAAATGAGCGGCACTTCAGACCCTGAAGAGTTTACAATCCACACAAAGGTTTAAACTTCCTAAACTGTTAATTCAGGGATTTTTTAATCTGAATTTTGATTTTAGTGGAGTTTAGTGGAGATTTTTAGCAGAGTTTAGTCTAAGTCTAGTCTAGCATAGTGCAGAGCATGTGTAGTTTTTGTTTATTTGCTCTGTCTTGACATCAGGCTTAGTGCTGTTGAATCCAAATATGAGTTAGCAGATAAGAATATATACTTGCATTTTATCATTGAACTCACTGATTTCAGTGTATCTAAAAGTAACTTAACCTGAATAAAGAGACCAAGAAGTCAATATATTCATTCTTCAGCTCCTCTGGAGAAGTCCTCAGGGTGCTGTCTGTGTTGGTAGCTGCTGGCTCTGTCGAGGTCTGTGCTTCACCTCTGCATTTAAGAAAGGCATTTAATTGGTTCCTGATCTCCAACTGGTGGCTGTTGTTGGTGGCATTCTTCTGTTGACTTTGGTTTGTCAATATAATTCAATTAATGTATATTGGGAAATACGTCATGAGGCCCTATGTGAAAGACAAGTATCCAGAAAAGAACTCTATTTTTATTAAAATGATGTAGAATTGGAGTTACTTGGAAGCATAGGCTCCATGTTATCTTTTTTTTTATTGTCTGCATAAGCTAGTATTGTCTGCATAAGCTAGCCTTAATCCTTATCTCCTTACTGCACTGTATAACTAGAAATCTCCTAAGCTTGAATGCCATACACAGGACAATTGAAGCATTTATTTTAAACAATGGTGGTTTCTTAGTAAGACAGTATTTATCTAGCCTTTTAGAAGTAGGAATCTTGTCTTTTGTGCTGCAGAGGGACCTTGGGGGTCTGATGCTAGGTTTTGGATTGCATGCTTAGCTCTGGGAATCCAAGCTTGGTCACAGCACCGTGGGAGATGAAAGTTCTGAGTGTGCCTTGGGCTTTCCAGCCAAGGAATGAGTTTCAGTGTGACAGCAAAGAACATCAAGGCATGTTACCATGCCAAAGCTGGAGAGCTTCTCCAAAGGTGAAAATTAAAAACAACTTACAAACTTAAAGGGTGGAGACAATTCTCTGATGATAGCTTTGTGCGTTTAGGTTTCCTTGTTGAAGATTATCATGTTGAAACACGTACAGATTAGTGTCCATGTTTCAGAATAACGCTAGCAAGGTGTTTTGTAAGGAGAGCAAGCCTGCTAAACAACAAGAATCTCTGCTTCCCCCCTTTGTTTTTTGTTTTGTTCACTGCAAGAGAGAAATTCATCTATGCTGTCCCGGTTGCCCAGCAAGAGTTTCTGTGGTTCAGCAGAACTGATCAGGTGGGGGTCAGTTTAACAAGCTCAAGTCCAGCTGCACACAGAAAAGCTCAACTGCTTCATACCAAAGAATGTTTTGGAGAAGGCAAGAAGCAGCAAGCTACTGGGATTTGACAGCTCCCTTTGGACTTGCTCTCCTGACCAGCAGTTGTTTGGAGAAAAACACAAACCTTACACATAAATTTCCTGAGAGTCTTTAGTGAAATTGAAAGGTATTACCCTGATAAGCTGTCCTATACCTGCAGTGCAGTTTCATTCTGACCCTGACATCTCAAAATCAAATAAACAGAATAAATCTAGTCATAAACTTGGTCAATGTAAGCATTACATATGCACATCTTCAAACAAGCCCAAAGAATATGTTGGCATCGTCCCCGGCAGTCTCCCAGGGCAGATTTATTATGTCATGGCTCTTTCTGGATCCTGCTCAGTAAGCTTCCAGTTAGGGTTCAATTTGCTGCTGACATACTATATTTAAAGTAACCTCCTTAGACTTTGGGTTATTTCTGGGGAAGAGAGGCTAACTGATACCCCTCTTTGCCATGTCTCATTTATACACTGAATCCACTGGGCTGAAGGTGAGAATTCTGTAAAACGCAGAAATTAAGAGACAAGTCTGATTGAATTGTGGGAAGAGAGAAGGCTGAGCCAGTCCCCTTCACCTTTAGATCTGAAGATTAGTACAATATGATTTAAAATCTGTCTCCACGTGTTGCTCTCTTTTCCTTGACATAAGCCAACAGTGCAGGAGTAAAAAATATTGCACTGAGCTAAATCTTCTCTTTCTCATATCGTACAGTGACTACTGGTTCACTCTGGCATAAATGAGGGAAGAACCTGGGGATTAGTGTCTTGATGTCTCAATAGTAGCCTAATCCAGAGCACAGTAGATTTAATGTCCTGCTGATCTTAGTAGGCATGGATCATGGTCAAAGGTAGGGTTTCAGGGACAGATTCATGTACTCTTGGTATCAACAGGCGGTTCAGTTGTTTCTTGAGTCACAAATAACTAATAATAATGATTCATTGAAAAGGCGGAAAGCGGTGGTCAAAGGTGAGATGAATCATGCTCTCGGTGACGGCCCATTTTGCCACTGATCCCTGTCCTCCTAAGCCTTGGCGCTTTGACCTTTCCAGAATGAACTGTCTGAAAACTAACTTAGAAAGCAGAGACTTTATTGGACTAACTAACTTGGAAGGCAGAGAACGGTGTTTTACAAACAAGTGTGTTCTGATCATGTTTAAGTCACCTTTTTTTCCTGCTTGGGTCTATAGCGTTGCCTACTAACCTCAGCCCCTGAGCGCAGTGAGAGCAGTAGTGCCGTGCTGCTGACCCTCAGCTGGCTCCGGCAGCCGTGCTCAGGAGCTGTGATGTGGAAGGGGGTGCGAGCTCACTGGAAGTTGTGGGAGCAGCAAACCTTGTGCCAGGAGGAAGGTGGTCTCATCATCTTTCCTGCTTGCTCTTCATTCTCACCTCTTGATTAAAGGTCCTGCAAGCCAAATTGCTACCTGGGTCGCGTGGCACATCTGCAGTATTTTAGCTACAGGTAGGTCCACTCTACAAAGGCAATTTCAAGTCTTGGGGAAAATTACTTTAATTCTGTTTGATGAAGACCAATTTCACTGAAGACCTTGCAAGGAGTCACAAGTATTCGTCCCAGAGATAGGTTTAGGCAAATGGGGCTTTGGTTGTGGGAAGGACCTCTCTGAACTCACTCATCCCATGGTTCAAATCAGCATTTACGGGAAAAAAACACGTTTGTTCAAAGAGCTGGCAGGTTAATGTGAAGCTGAAAGAAAAATCACAAAACTAGAAGCACTTAAGTTTGTTCAGTGCAAACAGTCCTAAAGCAATAAATGCAAATGTTTCAAGATGTGAGATAAAAGCAGATTAACTGCAAGGAGGAGGAGGCAGGCTGTGCTGGTTGGCTATAAGCTGACTGGAGCGTTATCTCATAGGATACGAGGAAATTATAGTGAATAAACTAGTGACCTTAGGCCCAACCTTCTGCTGAAGTAGGCAGCACGGCTTCAAGAAGCTTGTAAGGGACAATCTCTGCATAGTACATAAGCTCTTTGCATAAGGTCTTTCTTAACTTCTTTCTTAACTTCACTATCTCCAAAAATATAATTTAAAAGACTGTTCACAATTTTTTTTTTCGAAGAAACAAGTTCATAAACAGTATTATGGGCCATAGTGCGGTACCATATATGTCTAGCACGCAGAAGTACATGAGATTACCTAATAAAATATCTAATAAGCCAAAGCTTATTCAGCTCTGTGATTATAAGTCATTAATACTGAAAGCAGATAGTTTTAAAAGCATTTCTTCACGAAAGAACAGGAAAGCTATAGCTATCTTGTCTGAACACAATACATTTTAAGTCTAAAAATGTTACAATATAATTCAGCCAAGGTAATTTTTGATCAGTTAGATCTTTGCTTGAAAAAAATAACCCTCTCTCTCTCTTTCTCTCTTTTTTTTTTTTTTTTTTYTCCACATGTCTGTCCAAATACCACTGAACTCCAAAAAGACAAAGAGTTAAAATAATTCCCAATACACATTTTGGAGAGATAATATTTATGTCTCTTAAACTTTAATATTATCTCTCCAAAATGTGTATTGGGAATTATTTTAACTCTTTAACTCTTAAGCCTTCCTCTGTTTGCAACTGTTTATGTCTCTTAAACTTTAACAGTTGCAAACAGAGGAAGGCTATTTTACATTTGAGTGGAGAAGGCTACTATTGATTGTTGTTGATCTAGATTTTAATTCTATGTTCTTTACAATCATTGCTTCCCTCATGCTAATTTCCTAGAATGTAGGAGGCTTTTATGAAATCTCTACCTTGGATCTCTAACAGTCTTTCTTGGGTTAGCCTTCTAGCAAAGAATTAGACATGTCTAATAGGACAAATTGTGTGATGACGGAGGTGAAATTAAGGTTCAGGGAAGAAGTGGACTTTAAGAAGAAAATTCAAGAGAAAGTTAGAGTTCTTTCAGAGTAAAAGCAGTAAAATATTCCAGGTGTAGCAGTAAGTATTAGAAAGCATGACGCTTATAGTGGAAAGAAAAAAAAAAGACTGAGATCTGTGTAACAGAATAGGTATAAAAAATACTTGCTAAAGGCCATCCTATGAACCTCACCTGAAACGTTACTTTTTTTTTTTTTAAAAAAAAGAAAACAATACTTTTTTAAAACAATTGTTCATCCTCTGTTTTGGAACTTCCACATCTGAGCCTAGAGAAAACTCAGTTGTTCCCAAATGCCTAATATGGTTATGAAGAAAACCAAAAAACCCTCACCACCCCAAAGCCACTCGCTCTAGTTGAAAGTTCTTTCTTTTCTTATGGGCTGTTGAAATGTATTTTTTAACCTACTTCTTCCCCAGCATGTGTGACATTATAGGTGACTGTTCCTTGCTTCTCCTTCTCGAAAGTTCTGTAAATTGGAAAAAAAAGTAGATTAGTTGTTATCATTGCTTTGTGTTACCAATAGCAGGCACAAAGGTAACAATGTTGGTGATGCAGACGTCTGCAGGTATTTTTCAAGTTTCAGACACAGTTAAATACAACTGAGATACAGCAATTGGAGAGCAGATCACCCCGAGGAACGAGAGCAGTGTGAACCTGATAACTCTCATAAGAGCAATAGACACAAATTTTCCATGATACTTTCTCCTGTACAATGAACTGTTTGTCTTTGTCAGTATTGCTGGCTGGATTTAAGATATTGCCCCGTTCCTCTGCAGGGAATGAGGAGCCCTGAACACAGCTTACGTGCGTCTCGTGATCACACGACAAGTTGACTCTTTCCATAGAGGTTACACAGGTCCATGCATTAGATCCTCTTTTTGCCACTGCAGGACAGCTCCATATATTAATTTTCTTAGCGTGTGTCAGGGTCAGCTTTGAATGGAAGGAAATTTCCCTTTCTGAAAATCTTTTTTGCTTAACTAGGTAGAAGCTGAGAAAGGATGGAGGTTTCCTTTACAGTGACCTGCAAGGAACCTGAGGCTTTCAGAGCCTTTCTCAAAAAAAGTGTTTACATTTCCTGAAACAACTTAGTTGTAACAGAAGAAGAAACATTTCTTACTCAATGGTGTGAGGAAACTTACCTACACATGAGATACCATGAAAAACCCCACCTAGGCAGCACTTTTCAGATGCTGGTGACGCAAATCCTGGGGTCTATGTGTGCGAGTTATCAGAACGATTTGGTGACAATGAGTTTGCTCTTCTGCTATCAGCCTTTCCCAGTAGCAGCTGGGTTCACTTTATGGTTTGAGTTCACAGTTGTAGCCTGTATGAGGTTGCTAACAACCTTTTAAGAATTTGCTCTTTGTATGTAAAGATGAGTTGTATACCCCGAACTCTCTTAATCTGCATGTACTGTAAGTGCTCATTTGTCCTTGATGCACTTGTTGCTTTAATAAGCAACAAGCAACTATAAGCTTTAATAAACAAGGTAGCAATTTAGCCTTCACCTTGAGCAAAGGCACCAGTCTCCGGGCTATCTGCATCCATAGGCTCTTTTTTGCATTTGTAGAGCAAAGCTCACCGGTAGAGAAATGGGCAGTATCCACCGACCCATTTCTGCCTTTGATGTGTGTCATTTCTGGAGGCCCCAGATGAGGTCAAGCTCTCACTAAATGGACCAGGATAAGGTTGTTTGCTCAAGAGTCATTTTCAGACCTTAAACCTGGCCTATTCACCTCATTTTACACATACCAGCAAAGCTTCTGAGCACATTTTTCTAAAAAGTCAGTTAAAATAACAAAATTGCTAGCAAATTTTGTGGCATTTCCTACCACTCAAGAAAAAATCTGCCCTTTGCATGACATTTCTGTTTTTCTTTCTTTTTTCTTTTTTTTTTTTAATAGATATCTTTCACTGGTATTACTTCCTAAAATAGCTTTTTTCACAACATGTCATGCTCCTTTCTGGAGGTTTGGCGTGCTGCATGCTGCATGGAGTTGCACGGGTGTGAGCGTGCTCCTTAAGTGAAAAAAGGCCTCTCTTCCCCTCCCTGAAATCATGCCATGGGTTGGACAGTCATTAGCGAGGTGAAAGGGGATTTCTCAGTCCTGCAGGGTATATTTGCTGCAGACTTGTAGGTCTTTGTAGATGTAAAATAAATTGAAGGATGGAGTCTCGTAAATCAGGCAATAAATATGATTTATAATAATAACGGAACTGTTGCTGTTGCTAAATTGTGAATATACAGTAGCACGAGAGCACAAGGATGTTTGTAATGGCATAATTTGATTGACAGGGATTTGGATGCTCCAAATGAACCTTCTGTGCAACTGAAACCATGTGGACATGAGCCCTCTAGTGGGTCTTTGAACAATTACCCAGTCTTGCTACCCGGCAATGCAAAAACCCCAAAAAAGGAATGAATGAAAAAGATTCCTGAGATTAGCGCTCCCTCCCCCCCCCAAAAAAAAGCGATAATCAGCTTTTTAAAACCATTATCATGTTAAAAAGATGTAAAAATAACTGTTATGAAAAGTGATAAGCATCATCAAAATGCTCATTCAAGGAGTTTTTTTCAAACCCTTAAAGCACTTTTATTTAAGTTTTTTTCTTTCAAAACTTCACTTTCTCAGTGAAATTCATTCAGTTCTTTTCTACTAGTGTCAGGCAGTGGAGAATTATGCTTTTATCTATTACAAATTTAATGTTGTGGAAGAGATTTCCTCTGACTATTGGACTTTCTGTTGTGACCTTTTGATACCACTCACTGATGTCTGTAATTTTACTTACTGCTTCCTCTTAAGCCACTGAGGTTAGACTGACCATAAAGAGTTTAAAACTTATTCCATGTGGATGTTCGATCCTGTTCTATCCACACACTACAACATATTGAAGTGATAGAGTATTTTGGAAAAACTCCAGCATGTTATCACTTACACATTCAAATGCTCCTACATATTTGGGGAGATTGGGAAAACACCAAATGTGGGTATACAGCACGTCTGAAAATTAGATCCAGGATGCCTATACAATCATGGCAAAATTTGTGTCACTCAGTAACTTTAAGAACATACACAAAATTGACCTATTCTTTAATGTGTAAAAAGACCCTGTAAAGCAAATGGTCCAGCTTGAGGTCTAAATAGTGAAGTGACTGCTAGATATTTTAGGGAATTACATTCTGGAGAACTTCAGAATTTGGCTCAGTATCTCACATTCTGTCAAATTAGTTCTTAATCTTTCCTTTTGGCTAAAACAACGTAAAAGAGACAAACAGAATGGAGTTATTTGAGGCTTTGACAAGAACTGTTATTTTCCTTGATATCAAACAAAATGTTGTTGTTTTGTGGCATTTTGTTTTGGATCTAAATCATGAGTAATGAAAGAAGTTTTCATAATCAAGTTTGCTTTTCAAAAATGTGAAACCACTGAAATGTATGGAATTGGCTCATTCTAACTCTTCCTCACACACCAAATGTTTTAAATTGTTTATCCACAGCACTATTGCATAAAAGCAAAGTGTCTGTGGAAGACTACCAACTGCTTTTTTTTTTTTTTTTTTTTTTTTTCCAAAGAACAATTTAAATTATTCCATCAAGTTTTGATTACAGAACACCTGTACTTCATGGAATGACAAGGAATGACATGTCTGTATGTCATGGGAAGAGCATTTCCAGGGATTTCACTGAATTCACCTGCTCTCAAAAATCCTATAAAAGGCTGTTGTAAGTTATGGAGAGCAGAACAGCCTGAGTTCAGGTAGCAGAGAGAGTTATGGACGGGCAGGATCAAAACAGGCGTCTTCTTTCCAGCTTTCAACAGACGGGTGTTGTAGAGATGCTCTCAGATGGGAAATCAAATACGGTACGAAGGTGGAGGCTTCTTTGCTATGTGTGGAGAACTTAACCTTTAGTCGGCATTTGGTTTTATGTGCTGGTTATCTGTATTGCTTTTAATGGGTAAACTTAGCAGAAACCTTTCCATTGCTGCTGGAAGCACCTGGATCAGCTTCTCACAGATTTAAACATATCTTTTGAAGCGGCCTCTGGAAATCTCTATTTCCGTTAGAAGCAAGAATGAGATGCAGAATTTGGTTTCATATTTGCTTTACAGATTCAGAGATGTTAAAGCCTAATGCCATATCTTAGAATATTATAGATAAAGGGAAAAGCAGTGGAGTTTAAAATGTAGCACCTGTTTATCTTCAGACTTGCAACTATAGGAACTATGTTCAGAAACTTCTATAGTAATATTAGTTGCCTCATGCAGCTGTACAATCCTAAGTAATAAACATTAATATGCTAATTACTCTAATGACATGTTTACACTAAAGAACAGGGAATGCTGGTTAATGATGCCGAATCTGTACATTCCTTCAACATTTGAGTTGTGTGTAGTGTATGAGAATTGAAAGCAATTTGTGCAATTATGTAGCACTCTTAAGTGATCAGTCCTGACAGACCATGGGCTTTGTGGGAGTGTTGTTATATGCCTCAGATATACTCTAGGCAGGAGGTTGACTCTAGTAACCTCAAGAATCCATAAATTGCCCCCAAATGCATTACCCGCTGGGTTTCACTGCTGTCATGTGTGTGTTTCGTTATAGGTTCTATTGTTGCAGTGGGCTAGGAGTTCAACACAACCTTGTATTCGGCAATCACAAACCTCTGTGCCTAGTGCTCTAAAAGAATGTCAGAGCCTAACCACCAAATACTCCCAAGGTTATCTTAAAGTGGATCTGACAAAGGACTTTTGAAGTACGTGTAAAATTTTGGGTTTAAGTGTAAGTACCAGTTCACTTCCATCTTTAGCTGGCCCAAGTCACCCCCCAGCTCCTTCAGCTAGCTACTTCATTGCTCTTTCAGACTGAACTGCCTCGATTCTGTTGTTTTCAAATTTGGCTTGTTGTGCACCCAAACTGATGTTATTGGTCTAAGCAGAAAAGATGACCATGTTTTGGAGGTGATACAGAATTACAGATTCACAGAATGGTTGAGGTTGGAAGGGACCTCTAGAGATCATCTAGTCCAACTCCATGTTCCAGCAGGGATACCTAGAGCACGTGGCACAGAGTGGCATCCGGGTGGGTTTGGAAGATCTGCAGACGAGGAGATTCCACAGCCTCTCTGGGCAGCCTGTTCCAGGGCTCTGTCACCCTCACAGGAAAGAGGTTCTTCCTCATATGGAGGTGGACCTTCTTGTATTTCAGTTTGTAACCATTACCCCTAGTCATGTGGCTGACCACCACTGAGAGGAGTTTGGCCACCTCCTCCCTTCCATTCTCCCCTCAGATATTTGTACATATTGATCAGATCTCCTCTCAGTCTTCTCTTCTCCAGGCTAAACAGGCCCAGCTCTCTTAGTCTTTCCTCACATGATAAGTGCTTCAGACCCTTAATCATCTTTGTTGCTCAATGTTGGACTCTCTCTAGAGGCTCCATGTCCCTCTTGTCCTGGGGAGCCCAGAACTGCACCCAATACTCCAGGCGTGGCCTCACCAGGGCTGAGTAAAGGGGCAGGGTCACCTCCCTCGACCTGCTGGCAATGCTCCTCCTGATGCAGGCCGGGATCCCACTGGCCTTTTGGGCCACAAGGGCAGAAGCACCTGAGTGTCTTCAGTAGTGCCAACGTGCACTGCAGTGCTCTCCAGCACCGTTATACTGGGAAGTTTTAAGAGACTACTGTAGAGCCTCTTACACTTTAAGTTTTGCTGGGCGCCTCCAGCTTGAGCAGATCTGTCAGTATTTCTAAATTCACCTTCCAAAGAATTGGAGAGTGTTTGTACAGAGGGCATGCTGAGCTGACCTCTATTTCTGGCAGATAATGGGAGGCCAAATGGCCACAGGAGGGCACCAGAACCTAAATAATGAAGATAACTACGGCATATCCGTATATAACTACAGAACTATCCATAAAGACATCCCTGAAAACTGTACGTGCCAGCCATTTGGGAAAGCAAATGTGGCACTAACATTAAGTGGTCAAAGGGATAAACATGTCCCACAGTCATAATAGTAGATGAACTCAAATTCTACTGGCTTCTGCTCTTATTCCATGGGTCATTCTGTAATTATCTATACTGTGTCCATCCGAATTAGACTGTAAGGTCCTTGGGGAAGGGACTTGTCTAAACAATGTATTGCTGTGCACACCTATAGCACTGTGCAAATAATTAACTGCTGTAATTACTGCGCTCATAAAGTACTCTCACTTGACATTGCTACTGGGCAGTTGCTTTCATTTCAATGTGACTGAGTCAAACAGACCTTGAATATAAAACTGGAAGTGACTAAGTTCTCATTCACTAAAATATTATATTACTTTTTCTACATTTTTAGAAAAAAAAAGGAATTTTACGAGTTATATACTTTTTAAAATACACTCTGGGTAAGAACGACTCTATAGCCTGGGGATCAATGCCTGCCAGTGGGGAGTACCTGGGAGAACCAGGGCCTAGTCCACACACTATTAATGATATTTTATGCCACATTAAAGGAAATGCAGCAGAGAGGACTCTCTTAAGAGGTGGTGACCATCAATTTTTTTGAAACTTATCAGTTGAAGCAAGTTTCTAGGAATCAGTACTCTGCTGTGGTCCTTTGTGTGGGAAACTGAATGCTTTGCTCTTGGGAACAGCCCAGGTCAGAGGCAGCCTTGTCTGGATTCTCATGGGCAACTAATAAGCTATCTGGGAGAACCAAATTACTGTCTTGTCTAGTCCCCTAAGAGCTGCCTGGGATGTTCTCCCGCACTGAACATCCACAGGTTCAGTGGGACTGTGGGTCAGCCCTGACACAAAGTTATATTTTTGTAGAACAGGAATCCTGAGCACCTGCAGAGGGGAGTGGAGGATGGCTGATTTGAAAAGGCAGCTGTCAACAGAACAAGCAGGCAGAAATAACTTCATACCTACAACACACACAGATCCAACAGGATTAGTGTTGCAGAAAACCAATATATGTGTGTGTGCTTCTGTGTGTGAAGCTTTACTCATTAGAGAAAACACTGACATTTCTTATGAAAAAAAAAAAAAAAGAAGAAAAATGCTGATGCAGGCAGTAGCATACCTAGCTATTTCAAGCTGCTCTTAAGGAAATGTTAAACTATGAATTAGAGACTGAAACCAATACCCTCTATGCTTTAGTTGTGACCACAGACGGTAAATCTCATCAGTCAGATATGTATCCTGCAATTGTGTTATATTTTATTGACAACTTAGGCCTGAAGAGTTTGCTCGCTTTTAAACGCTTGATTTGAAAGACCTGTAAGCCTGTTGTCACAAATCTGTACCAGTCTGGCATTATCACATGTGCTTTGGCTTTTTGGCTCTCCCAGGCAGCAGGTGGGTGTTACTCTCACTTCAGAAACAAGAGCTGTTTAACTTCCTCCACACACAGCAGATTGCAGTTAGGCATCTTGCTAAGCTGTGTGTTGTCCTCAGATTTGCTGTCTCCTTTCCTGTGTCTAATCCCTCCTTAAAGACCAAAGAAAGCTCTCTCAGACACATGTGCAGTACTGACCTTAAAAGGATCAGTAATTTAGGAAAGCAGATTTTGGTTTGAAACATGCAAAAGTTTTAAATAGATGATTTGAGGCATAAGGACAAGGGAGGGATTTCTGAAGAGTATGAAGGGTTGTGAAATTGCTAAGGGATTAAGTTGTTCGGATCATTGTTCCAGTGCTATTAAAAAAGGTATAAATTCATTTCAATTCTTAGTGGATTTCAAGCTGCCAATTTCTGAGCTTTTAGAAGTCTTTGATGTGATTCCAGCATTCTATGATGTAAGTGGATTATTTTTTCCTTAATTCTGAGTAAGCCATTTCCTTCCCAGCCCCCTCCGAAAAATACTGTATCAAACAGACTGTAACCAAACACTAATTTTGGCTCACAGTGGATATTAACCCACTCTCTGCTTTGACCTATTTTCTGTACCCTTCTTTCAAGACCTGAATGTGAAATGAAGTGGTAAATGGCTATTTTAAATAACAATGATCCTAAAACACACAATGCACTATGTAGTCTGGTTCCAAAATACATGCATAAAGAACAGTTAATCCATCCTTTAAAGACAGCCAAGTTTGGGATGGAATATGGCAGCTTTTTAGCGTGCAGAGCAGCAGAACACAGTAATTTAGGCTGGAGCATGAGGAATTGTTTATCCAACTGAAAGCAAAGGGGAAATGTAGACAGGAAGAATGCAATTATGTAACTGGACTTACGCCAAGACACCTGAGCTGACATGTCTCCTCTAACCGAAAGAGCTCCAGAACCCCTAAACGAGAGTGTATAGCCAGGACTGTAATTGTCCATGTTGTCCAGTGGCAAGGACTCTCACTGGCACCGATGAATTGGGCAACTGGACTGCCGCCAGGTCAGAAGACAGCTGCTCAGTGAATGACCAGATTTCTAGCATATTGACACTTCCCACCTGCTTACTGAGTGGACTTGGCAGTACCCAGTGTGAGAACTGCTGAAATCGCAGCTCAGGCAAGTGAGGCTGAAGACATTAACACCACTTTAGGGCCAAAATAAGTATACAGCTTTTCTCGACAGAAAGATGCACGGATGGACTTTGTATTTCCTGCATGATGGACTGGTTGTGCTGGTGGACTGGCAGGCATCATGTTCCACATTGCACCAGCAACCCGTGGCCTGAAGGGCCTGGAGAGTGTTCAGGAACAGAGAGGTGGGAAAATTACAGATTGACAGTAAGGAAAAATGACAGTTCTGTGCTGGGGCTGCAGGGGAATGAACCTCCCTTTCAGGCGTTTGACATGCCTTGTTATGCGTTGTACTAGGAGCAGGATCTTGCCTACTACCCAGCCTAGGTATGACTTAGTTTTGCAGTGAAGCATCCTCCTGAAGATCAAAGTCTTGGAGTCGTCTAGATGGAATTTGAGCCTTGAGCAGATAAAATTAATTTGTATCAGTCTAGACCTAATTTTACAAATCACTGAAATCTTACATGTTGCAATGCCGGACCAACACTTAATTTTAATCTGTTTTTCTTTCGAAAAATGGTTGCTTAGTCTGATGCCCAATGTACGCTAGATGGCAGTATTTTACAGCTCATGTATCTGATATTTGTCTTGGGACTTGGTTTATTAATATGCAGGGAAGTTGACCCTCAGATAGTTGTTCCAGTTAAAACACTGGTAAACAATATTAACACTTTATGTGGTATCCGATTGTTGTCATTTAACATACAAATTGGCTCATAGTAAGATACTGAAACAGCACTTGGTGATTTTGGCCTTGAATTTATTAAAAAACTCCACAGGTGAACTTAAAATCAGTTCAGCCAGGCCAGAGTCTACTAAAGTTTTGAAAAAGTTTATGAGGACCTCTAACTCTCACAGTTTGTCTTGGCCCTTGCTTACAGTGGTCCTAGAAGCCCTGTGAGAGCACAGTGCTGGAATGATGGTAGCTCTTGACTTCCCATTTATAGACAGTTCAAGCCATCTCTGTGCTGTCTGGCTGAGCAGGCACAGGGGCAAGAGGTAAAAATCCTCAGCTGAGCTGCAGTAAGGAGCAACTGTTTGAACTGCTCCTTATTTGCAGTGAATGATATAAGTGTCCTTCGCGTGTTCTTGGGTGAAGAGATTTCTCCAAGTCCAGGTATTAGTCACAGAATCACAGAATGATTGAGGTTGGAAGGGACCTCTAGAGATCAGCTAGTCCAACCCTCCTGCTCCAGCAGGGACCCCTAGAGCATGTGGCACAGGGTGACATCCAGGTGGGTTTGGGAGATCTCCAGAGAAGGAGATTCCTCAACCTCTCTGGGCAGTTTGTTCCAGGGCTCTGTCATTCTCACAGTAAAGAAGTTCTTCCTCACATGGAGATGGAACTTCTTGTGTTTTAATTTATACTCATTACCCCTTGTCTGGTCACTGACCACCACTGAGAAGAGTATGGCACCATCTTCTTTACATTCTCACCTCAGATACTTGTGCATACTGATCGGATCCTCTCTCAGTCTTCCCTTCTCTAGGCTAAACAGGCCCAACTCACTTAGTCTTTCCTCATACAATAGGTACTTCAGTCCCTTAATCATCTTTGTTGCCCTATGCTAGACCCTCTCTAGAGACTTCATGTCCCTCTTGTCCTGGGGAGCCCAGAACTGCACCCATTGCTCCAGGTGTGGCCTCACCAGAGCAGAGCAGAGGGGCAGGATCCCCTCCCTCGACCTGCTAGCAACATTCCTCCTGATGCAGGCTGGGATCCCATTGGCCTTCTTGGCCACAATTGCGCACTGCTGGGTCATGGTTAACTTGTTGTCAACCAGGACTCCCAAATCCCTCTCCATGGAGCTGGAGGCATCCATTGGGCAGTCTAAATAATAACGCAGGAGGTAACAATTAGTAAAGGAACTGCCACCGGGCTCACCACCATGGTCCTTGGATCACTAGGCCTTGTATTTGCCTGAAAACACAGTATAAACATACTTGTAATGTCACAGTTTCCATGTATAAAATAGGGATGTCTTTCCTTTCTCTTATATTTGATTATACTGTAAATCTTATCTATAGACAAAGCTTCTTTCTTTTCGCTGGGGCCAACACCATTACTGTGAATAATGGTAAGTCTTCATTATGTGCTGTCGTACTGCTGTTAGCATTGAGCCCTTTGGCTGATAGTGTCAACACTGTGTAGTGTGACTTTTCAGTCAGTCATGAAATATACATCCCAAGATCCTGATCTCCTTTTATTCTCCAGTGTTTTGAGGAAATTCTTGGCTGTTGATCCAGATTTCTTAATGTTTTATATTCCTCTACAGTATCTTTTTGGTGCTTGGAAAGAACAATCTTTCTGAGTTTGCTGTTCCAGTTGCTGTTCCACTATTCTGTCTTGAATAGTCCAAGTTGATATTAATCTGAGTATTATTGTGTTTGCATGTGCAGAGCAACAGATACAAGATGCCTAAATTAGGTCCTACACATGTGAGCACAGAACAACTTTGAGTTGCTCATTCCTATGTTGTACAGTTACTGCTTATGTCAGTTGTGGGATCGTGCAAAAATGAGGGTGAGATGCAACAGTTTTGTTTGCCTTGTAATGCAGAACAGCTTTTGGTGGCTCTGGATAACCAGATCACAATCATTTTCAGTCCTTCTAGGACATGAAACTGGCAGTCCATCAGCAATGGACGAAAGCAATAACTGAATGAACCACCAAGCCAGTCCTCAGAGCCAGTTTTCCAAGTACTTAGGAGGCCAAGATCCATCTTCTTACTATAGCAACACATCAGTCTGGTTTTGTTCACTAGGTGGCACAAATGCATTAGAGATTGTTTTGAAATGGTTTTCTCTGCAATTTCATAGTTAATGTTGTAAATAAATCTAGGGTAACTTTGAATGTGTTTCAGAATAGCCAGAGATCCAAAGCTCTTTTCTGAAGAAAGACACATAGAATCATATAATCATAGAATCATAGAATGGCTAGGGTTGGAAGGGACCTGTAGAGGTCATCTAGTCCAACCCCCCTGCACACGCAGGGTCCCCTAGAGCGTGTGGCACAGGGTGATGTCCAGGCGGGTTTTGAAGATCTCCAGAGAAGGAGACTCCACCACCTCTCTGGGCAGCCTGTTCCAGTGCTCTGTCACCCTCACCGTTAAGAAATTCTTCCTCAAGTTCCTGTGGAACTTTTGGTGCCTCAATTTGTGGCCATTTCCCCTAGTTCTATCACTAGTCACCACTGAGAAGAGGCCAGCCCCCTCCTCCTCACTCCCTTTCTTGAGATATTTATATACATTGATCAGATCCCCTCTCAGTCTTCTCTTCTCCAGGCTGAAGAGGCCCAGCTCTCTCAGCCTTTGCTCATAGGGCAGATGTTCCAGACCCCTAATCATCTTTGTGGCCCTGCGCTGGACTCTCTCTATGATAAACTCACTGGTGATGAGACATTGCCCCAAGCCTCAGCTGTCTGCACAGTTGTGTTCCAGTGCTTTGATTCCACTGTCTTCTCTTCTTTGTCTTGCCTCAGGACATCAGACCCAGGAGCAGGGAAGTTTTCAGCAGATCAACATTATCATGAAGACAATAATATACACTTTACTCTTCTGGGGAGACAAACTTTTTGAGGAAAATAATGTATATTTTATCTCAGCTTTTATGTTCTTATCCACTTAAACACAAAATCAAAGTTATCTCATGCAGATCATTCTTTGGAATTTATCTCCTCCCATCCCTAATTTAAAATAGAGCCCACCTCATGCCCGATTGCTAGCTATGGTGCTTGTCAAAAAGTAGGCAGAAGTAGATGGAAAACATGAACCTTAAGTGTTTAATTATTTTTTAATTTTTTTTTTCTTTTTTGGTTTAGGAGTACACCTTCGCTGTGTATATGTGCTTTTAGAAGCTGCTAGTATAAATTCCAAGAGATCTGTCTCCCTTTCCTTTCTCTAAGGATCTAACTTACTCCTTAAGTTTTCCAGCAGTCTAAAAAACTTTATTTTCCAAGTATGACATTTTATATATAAACACACATATGTAAATATATTCATATACATTTAATATATAGGAATACATATATACTTGATTTTCTGCCTTAATAAATTCCTTCTGTCAAGGGATAACGAGCTCTGGGTTGCTCTTGCTACCTCTGCTGCTTAACTCCAAGGATGGCAGAAGTCATGTGATTTCAAAGTCAAGGGTGAGTGCAAGACCTGCCGACTCATGAGGTTTGTGCTATGAATAAGGAGAGAGCAGGCAGTGGCAGGGAGCCACCACAGCCATTAAAATGCAAGTGGAGTACCAAAGGTAGGGAGGACTCAGGCTTTGAAAGCAAGTAACCCAAACATTTTCTTTCCAAACATCTGCAAATTGTTAGCTCAATTTATTTTGAATTAAAAGTCTTTTTTTTTTACTGGACTGACAGCTTATTTTATTTTTCAGCTGTTAGACTTTTCAACCATTTGAATTAGATATTGTGCAATGCCTTTGATGTTGAAGAAATGTGCCTCTGCTAGTCAGGTATACTTGGATCTCTTAGCAGTGGACACTGTTTTTATTTCTCTGTGTAGATACCATTTTAGTATATGTTTTTAATCCCTTCTGTGCAAAGGCTTAGTGTTGTCTATTACCTTTCTTGAGATTCTGATGTGGTTTTCAGTTGCACTGTAAAGAAGTGACTCTTTTCCTAGCTAGTGAAATAGTGTGGATCTAAAGTGATGTTGTCAAAGAGAGTAACAAAGGTGGAAATTTGGTCTCTGTCCTTGGAATTATCCAACACAAAAAGTTTCAAGGCCCTTTCCCCCATTGTTCCCGCTCCACCTTTGTGTTATGGTCTGATGCTCTCTGAACGGATTCCTTTAGATATTTCACACAAGGAGGTTTTAATGTTTAAGATCAACATGTACTTCTTTGAAGATATTACGCCAGAATTTTGATTAGACAGAGTGCCACAGCAGTATGCTGAAATAAGAAGACAAATGTATGTTCTTAAAAAAACATAGCAATTATAGCATACAGTGCAATCACCATGCAAATATGATTCCCATTACTGATCTCTAGAATAAGATCACTGTCATCATTCTGGGCATCTCCAGTCCCTGAGAAGGAAAATGTGGGTTGAAGACAGTTGGAGCCCATTGCTCTCTTTAAAATTCTTTTGTTAATAGTTCAGGTTTCATCCTGTACGTTGAACTGAGCCATGTATACACTTCATATGTGTACACTACACAGCTGTATACACATATATACCACATGCTGGCCTGACTAAATTGGAGAGAAATTTTTGCACACTTTTGAGGAAAAGGTGACTTCCAGGTTAGGTGGTCCACAATCCTAAACATTAGGTTTTGAGTTAAAGTCAGATTTCTGTGCAGCAGTTGCTTTACCCTATGTTGTTACTGAGCTTCATGGACATCTCACCCTTGCCCAAGTCTTTTGAGCTTCTGCCCTTGTGGGGGTTTATTGGTTGGTCACACTTGGGTATTTGATTTTGTTACAGTGGTTATTATTTGTTCCATGAAATTATTATTATTATTTTTTTTCTGGAAATCCCATACTCAACAGCGACTAGTCAAATGGTACCACATAGAAGCACTTCCACCTTCAACCATGAAAGCCTTACAAAAGAATGTTTGATGCTAGCTCTGTAGAGCTACCGTTCATTTGGGTAGACAGTGATGATCTAATCTGGAGATCAAATAAATGCCTGTGATAGAAAGTTTGATGCTTTAACAAGTTAAATAGCAGGACTTGATTTTCTTTTTGATCCATAAGACGACTAAGGACCTCAGATAGTTCACCTCTATGGCCAAACTGGGCTTGAGTAGCAAATAATAACTTTATTGTAAAGTCAGTAAAAATATTAATCTGAATTTAGTTAGACTCATCTCTTGTTGAAATTATGAGGTAAAAAATAATTATTTCTATAGACAATCAGTTTCTACATCCTAAAAGTAAACTTAAGTCATCTAAAACTGCTGAATTTTCCTTGTTTTCAGGCCCAAATAATAGAATTTCATATAGTTTTATCCCCACTTAAAAAATTCTTTCTTGGCACCTGAAAATCTTTCAGATTACTTGAAAGTAGTAGCAAATTCATCAAAACTTCGGATGAGATAGCTATATGGCATATCCCAGAACTTCCTTATTTCTGATAAAAGCCTGAACCTTCTATAACTGAACGCAGCTGAGGCTGTAGTAGTGACGCTGTAGGATGCTTCAGTGTGTTTACTATCAGTTCCCTGCCACTCTACTAATATCAAAACTTACTTCTAGGTTCTCTAAGTCAAAAGGGAACCTCTATCATCCCAACACTTTTAGTGACTCTCATTCTTATAAGCGTGTTTATTGCTGAGATAAATTTACACTTGAGCATGGCCAATGGATACTTTCAAGGGATGACTTGATCTAATCTGTTAGATTTGGACTTTATCATAACATGCAGGCATTAATGTTATTACATTTAGGACTCAATTCCTACAGACTACCCTAGGTGTTTAAACTTGTAAGTAATATGGACAGCATGGCTCCAGAGGTTTCATTAGGTGTAATATATTGAACATCTTTCTGGGTTTGGGGAAGTATTTGGTTAATATGTCTGAAAGCAAAAGCCGACTCCCATCTCTATCCATTTCCTTCAAAAATTTGCTCAGGAATCTGCCAGAGAATATTTTTTCAATCCTGTATGGCAATGTGTATCCCCACATGCACTGTGTTCCTTGCTCTCTCCCTTGTTCTGAAGCGGCCTAATGAGCCGCTTCTATCTGATACAAATTTAGCAAGTGCAAGATAAATCAATAGAAATCCATGTAAAGAAGACAGTGACAGAAACAAAATAGATTTTAAAAATGTACACCCATTTGCATTTTTAATTCTCTATTTTTATAGTGTTTTGGGAGTTCTGAGCACTGAGGAATTTTGGCAGTAAAAAATTACTGTTTATGGAAAGTGTCTAATTACAAGGCATGAAACAAATACATCGTTAGTGTCTGTCCAGCCTGAAAAGATTTGGTCTGGATAACATTAGTCACCTCTGTTGTACCAAAGCTGGACTGAATGTTTTGCAAGATTGTGTTTTGCCATATGATTTTATTTCCTCAGTTCTTTTTCTCTTCAAATCAGACTGTTCTAGCAGGTTTTCTGTCTTGTAGCTTTCCAGCTTTTTTTTTATTAATATTGTCTATTTATTTTTTATTCAACTAACTTCTCTGGAAGATGAAAAAGAGTTTGATTTATGTACAGTTATGGGTGAAGTGTGATATGGATTTGTATTAGGTAAGCTCCAACAGTTTTACAAGGTTATACTGGAAACTGTGTTTGCAGTAAGTGGTGGATGAAGAACATCTCATCAAATCAGAAGGAATCCTAGAAGTTTCACCCCTGTTTGAGTGGGAGCTTGAGTGACTTTTCCACATTGTAAATACCTGGCTATTCCTTTCTATCAGTCTCCCATTAGGCTTGCCAGCAATAGTGGTCTCCCTGGCCTCTGATACACTGACAAGATGACATAAATTAAGGGCCTGGGGAAACCCACAATAGCTGTGGCAATTGGTTCTTTCAACTTAAATAATGGCTTGTGAATTTGGAAATCCATGCCCTGAATGGGATGGATTTTGTCTGAAAATTGATCCCAGCAGATAATTCTTTCTCAAAACTTCCTAGAGATCAGACATGCTCAAGGAAAACCTATTTAAAGAAAGACTCATCTCAATGTATAGGGCCAGCAGAGAGAGGCAAGAAATACCACACATGATAAAAAGTCTCCTGTATGTTTAGTATATGCACAGTCATGCTGAATGATTTTCAAGGCCGTTGTCTTCCTTTTTTAAAAATTCATACATCAGCCTTTGAGCTGTCTTTGCACACTGTCTTTCCCATGGCGTTTAGCCAAGAAAGAAGATATGGGGCTATCCGATAATGGGAATCCAAGAGCGAAAGGTCAACTGTTCTTAGCCCACAAAAGAGGACTTATCAATCAGTTGTCAGACCATGAGGCCAGAACCTCCAGCGTTAAGGAATGGCTGAAACAGATCATCATAAACACCTCACAGCTCAGCTCTAAGAAGTGTGTGCAGGACGTGGGAGGAAATAGAGCTAGCTGTTTCTCCAGGCCTGAAAGAAAGTGTCGTCTTTCAAAACCCTTTTGATAAACTGTCTTCTAGTTCCAGCAAAAACAATATGCAAAGACAACTGTCTGCAGCATATTGTTGTCTCCCCATTTACTCTCTGGTTAGGAATTTCAGATCTGAAAGGGAGGAGATGCTTTGGGGAGGATGGAAGAAAAAGAAAGCAACTGAAGGAGTTTAGACTAGTTGTGCTCAGTCTCTTCCATGCTGCTAATTGTTTAAATAACTGCTATTCTGGTACATATTTTTCTTCCCCTATGTGTGTCCACAAACTCACCACCAATTTCACAAAGCAAAAAGGGTCTGGGAAATATGTATGAAGCACTGGTTGAAGCCATCAGCCCTCTGAAGGTACTGGCACACCAAAGCTAGTGTGTAAGATATAGGATTTTAAAACAAGTTGAGTAAAACTAAAATCTAATATGCAAACAATGTGAACAATTAACTCTGCAGAGGTTCACATCTGTATCTAAAACGTTCCAGCTGCCCTCTCCATGTGTACAAAAGCCTAAACAATAATGCTGGATTCAAACAGACATAATCTGCGAAAATTCAGTGCAACATGTAATCTTTCTTACTGGCAGCTATCTACTTGAAGAGATAGAGGGAAGAGAAAGAAGGAAATGCAGGGCTATTATGGATGTTCATGATTTCAATATGCATTTTGTGTGTACTGTTCATTTACACTCTTTAACTACTTTCTTCAAAAAAGGCTAAACTTGAGTCTGAGGGAGACTTGAAATCTCTCTAGGCTGGTACTGTAACATAACCTGCCCTAACAGAGACCTGTTGGCTGGAGTCAGGCCTTGAATGGCTTCCTATTGAGTACCATCTCTTGGGTTTGTTAGTGATCAGTTCTGTAATGCCCAATATTGAGATAGTCCAGAAGTGAATTACAGATGAATACTAGCCTTGGATCCGGAAACAGACTTAAATGCTCCAGTACTGTGATGGGTGGTGGGTGGAGGGCAACTTGGGCCATTACAAATATTCCAAGATGATGACTAAACAAAAGATAGATATTTTGATTTCATTCCATTTCTATTATCAGCTGCCAATTCTTTACAGTCCCCACCCTAACTACTATGGCTAAAGCCAGATTACAGATTCAATGTTAGCTTCCTCCTGACACTATCATTATGACAGTTATGACAATTATTAAACTGAATCAATTTGCATTGTACCTTCCTCCATCTGAAAATGTGCATTCAGGTAGTATTTTTTTTATGCACTCTTGCAAAAAACAACAAAGCCATTTGTCTCCTGCAGCTGACATGTTGTGCTAAGCTATAATGGGTTGCGGTGCAATTCTTGCTCATCTCCAGTGCTGCTTGGAAACCACCAACCCTAGGTGTCTTCTAGAAGATGCCATATAATATTTATTTCTATTACCATTTCTGCCTTGCCTGCTGGTGAAGTCGTAGGTGGTGTGTCTTCCTAATAAACCATTTAAATACCCTTTTAAGGAAGAGCCACACCTGGAAGCTGACCTCACCCTTCTCCCCCTCCCAATCAAACAAATGAAAGCTACAAAATAGAAAAAGAAAAAACAAGAAAAATAAGGAGTTGTGAAGGCACGAAGGAGTGTTCTGGGTTTCTGGACTGTATCTTCAAGCATATCTCTGAGGTTATTTGCAGACAGACAAAAGCCTGTTCTCTGAACCAGTCAGATATGAACCAGCTATAAAGCAAGAACCTGGAGGTAGTCTAAGCCTGCTTGTCGGCAGGGCTTGGGCTCACTGCTGTGCTAACTATACAATTTCAGTGTTGTATCTCATTATGTCTGGCGTGCTTGGAGCACAAGCAGAATGAAGTTGTTTCAGCCCACCAAGTGCTGTGCAGATAGATATACCCATATGCTGGTAGGAAATGCTGGCAACATTTCTCCATCTGGCAACACTAAATTCACTGCTCAGAGTCATCTATTAATACAAATGGACTACTGGGTTGATCTGTTTGTATTCTCTGAGTTCTCCTTCTGTGATCATCTTGTGCCTCATGCTCTGGGTGTCCCTGCTGGAGCAGGGGGGTTGGATTAGATGATGTCTAGAGGTCCCTTCCAACCCTAACCATTCTGTGCGTGATTCTGTGTCTGTACTCTGCTGCATTGAAATCTGAGTTGTCATGCCTTGCCTGCATTCATAGAATCAGAGAATGATTATGTTTGGAAAAGACTTTCAAGATCATCAGGTTCAACCCCAAATCCATCACCTCCGTGCCTGATAAACCATGCCCATAAGCCTGTTCCAATGTTCTTTCTATGTAGATTTTTTTCCTAATATCCAATGTGTAACTCCCATGAAGCAACTAGAGGTCAATTCCTCTTGTTCTATTGGTAGTTAATTTGGAAAAAGAGACTGATCCCCACCTCACTACAACCTCCTTTCAGGTAGCTACAGAGAATGATAACGTTCCTCCTTAGCCTCCTCTTCTCCAGACTAAATAGCCCCAGCTTCCTCAGCTGCTCCTCATAAGGTCTGTGCTCCAGCCCCTTCACCGGTTTTGTTGCCCTTCTTTGGACAAGCTGCAGCACATCAAACGTCTTTCTTCTAGTGAGGGCACCACAACTCAACACAGTATTCGAAACACTCCATGTGGGGCTCCATGGTTTATCACTCTCTGAACCCTAACCCTCACCCTAATCCTACCTAGCTGTGTAAGCTGAACCTGAAGCCGGCAGTGCCACTGAAGCACCAGTGACAGAAGTGACCCTGGGAGCAGATTGTAGCATTACATGCCTTTGGCCATGCCCATTCCAACCACAATCCATTGGGCTTTTATGCCTTATCACTGTCTGAACCCTGTGCAGTTATTATTCTACTTGGCTCATAAATATTTCATTCTAGAGAATAACCACTTGTCATATCTGTCTCTACATAAGTTATGGTTATGCTGCATGAATTATTGAATGTAAGCAAAATAAATGAAATTAGGCTAGAACCACCCGATCATCAACAAGAGCCTCATGGGTGAGATGATTCTCCTTACAATAGAAGCTCAGTGATCCAGACAGATATGATTACAAGGAATTGAGTTTTGCTGTAAGTAGCAGAAGGCTTTTGACACACTTCCTGTGAATTAAGGCGGACATTTTTCAATCCAAGTACAAGTACAGCTAGCATAAATCATCCAGGTTGTGTACTGAGCTAAAAATGTGCATGTTGAATATAGAAGTAAGAACTATTTTTTTCCATCTTAAGGTACATTTTACTTCATTATGTAGGAAAGCAACAGGATCTTCATATTATTTTTCTCTTTTCCAGATGTTTTGAGATGTTTGCTTAATTTTTTTGTATATGCTCTAGGAAATCTCCAGATTGCATCAGAAAAGAATAACTTGCAACAATCTCTGCATACTCCAGTTACGAGGGCATCACTTCTTTCACTCTTCCTTTCTCAGGTGTACGGCTATTTTTCATATCTGGGACAGTTCCATTTCTCTGTTCAGTGAGGCACTCAACCATTTTGTCTAATTATATCTGATGTTTTACTCATACTATTATGCTCTTCTTCAGAGGAAATGAAAAACAGATTGTCTCCTTGGCAGCAAAGAATAACAAATGTGCTGCATCGAATAGCTCTTAGATGAAAAAGGGCTAAAATCTGCCTCCATGCCAACTGGTGCTGAAGACAGTCTGACAGACAAGAAGCTGATCTAAGCACTATACTGATTTGTAGCTACCTTCTTTTCCAAAAATGCTCTGAAGTAAAGTTACTGTTAATATCCTGAGATGGGATTGCAGATATTGAAGAATAAAGACAGTTTTTCTTTTATTTCAGTGATTTTTTTTCCCGCTAAAACAGTGAAAATATATGATGTGCTTTAAGTTTGAAAGAGAATATTACGGTCTTGAACACTCATTTATATTCTGGCATTTCTAAGATAAATTTCATTTATTTACTGCAACTGTTGCAATAAAAAATTGTAATTAGTATCTTCCCTTGAAAGTAAATAAATAATATGGAAATTAAAGAATACTCAAAAAGCAAAATCAAATGTAATATTTTGCCTTTACTAAAGCAGGATATTTCGGTGGGCCTGAATTTTGTTAGTTATCTTTTAGAGATTTTTCCCTCGTGGAAAACTTCTACATTTTGGCTTTTTCCATGTTTGCTATGATACTGAATGGAGATGCTAGAATTTGATTTTTTTTTTTTAAACTCAGGAGTTAACAAGGTGCTCATGTAATCTAAACTTCGTATACAATTTTATAGGGTATTTCAGATTCTCCTTATATATATTACTGAGAACCCATTTATTCAAGCCTGTAAATTAAAGTAGTGCCTGTTCATGACATTTTATTAGGAATGCAAATATCCAAGATTGGATTTACTACTTTTAACATTTGCAGCTACTGGGTATTAGATCAATGGCACAAAGTTTAAAGAATGAGCAGAAAATCTCTAAAAAATAGTTACCTTGAGTTTGTGTAACTCTATTTGATTTCATCCTAGTCTACACTGATTGTCAGACTCTGTTACCACAATTGCATGAGGGCCTATGAGAATTTAGCATGATTTTTTGTGGATGGGATTGAACAATGAGAAGCCAGAAGCCTCGACTCTGGTATTCACTGCAGACAATTTTGCTCTAAGTTTTTTTTGGCAGATTGTATTAGACTGGCAAAAACTTCGATGTAGCCTTTTTCATGATGTGCCTTGGGCACTATATCTTGCCTACTGTCCTTCCATTTTTTCCTAATTTCAGTGAGAAATGTGAAACATGTAATCATAATTATGGCATATTCTGCTGTTTGCACTGAGGCAACTAACAATGTTGTGTTATCTTGATACACAGTTCTGCTCACAACGAGCTCTGTTTGATATATCTGTAGCATATGTTTGGAACTGTATTTTGGATATCACGGAATTTGCAAAGGTAGTAAGGAATTAGTAAGCCTTAGTAGAAGAATCCATGCAATTAGCCTTACCACCTGGGGATAGGAGAGGATAGAGGTCTCAAGACTCTTGCAAGAGATTTCTGGTTAATCTTGAGGAAAGGAAGTAGAAAAAAAAATCTATATTTTACTAAGCTTCCCAAACATTTTATTAAGAAGCAATGACTTTGGATATCATCAGTATAACTGTGCTGAGATTCAAGAACAGTTGTTTAGTCTGTGATTATTTGGCTTTATTGGCTATGTTTTTATTTCAGTAGAGCGTCTTCCATCCCTAGTTTTGCCCACTATGCCTGCTCACTACCCAAGGCAGTGCTGCTCACACCTATTTAACTTTCCCACTTGATAGACCTAGCCACAGATTTGCTTCCTGGGATGACTTCAGTACCTGAGGTTTCTTTTAACACTCTGAAAAGCCTCCGTCTTTGTACAGGTCTGCATTGGCTTTGTGCAAGGCTGCATTCCTAAACAATCTACCAAATCCGTGGTTTAGCCAATGTCTGCTTAATTGATGGGAGAAATTGTTAATATCAGAAAGAAAACAGTTGTCCTACGTTCCACATAGGTAGATATGATTTGCCACTTTTCAAAAAGTGCAGTAATAATAGCGACAATAAGAATGATGGATAAAATCGCCATTTCAGCAGATGAGTCAAAACTATGTTACATGACAGTTGTGGGCTGACAAACAGATAAGCACAACTTATTTTGCAAAATCAGGCATGCGATTAAGAGTATGTCTTCTTGCTCAACCTTTTTTAAAAGTAGAAATGATTTGTGGCAAGGATATATTTCATTCTTGTTGGACAGCCACTTACTACATTCAGCTTCAGGAGGAGACAGGCTGTAATAGGACAAATTGCTAGCTAAGTCCAGAACCCCATAGGGATAATGAAATTTTGTTACCAGCAAAGGACATGACCCAGCACACCCAAAAGATATATTTCCTGATGATAACCCTTCAAGGCTGAGCTGACTTCAGGCTGTTATGAAAGAGGCTATTCCACTTTTGCCTCTGCTCCTAACCATGTGTTCCCACCCGTGCCTTGTTTTGGCACTCATGATCACGCAGCAAGTTACTGGGCTGAAAATGATTATTCTTTAGATAGAGTTCCCTTGCTGCCAGCTCAGTTTATTGATCTGGCGGATTGCAGGGCCACACAAGTGGTGGAACTGACACAGAGAAGGCAGCAGAGATGTGCATAGGGGAAAGGTAAGACGCCTCTTGCTGTTGCGGCTCACGGACTGGCTTAAGCTATCTGTGAATATACACTGGTAGATATATAGCTGCACACAGGGACCTTGCTCTTGCTGATATGGGCAGTAAAACTGCTATGCAGTAGGAATGGACTATTGCTGGGCAAATCTGATGAAGCTAAAAAGGAGATGTCTCTGTCTGTGGAAAAGGCGTATATCACTGTGGTGAGGAGAACGAGAAACAGACACAATCAATTTATTTTATTATATAGTTACGGTTTCCAGTGCTGAGGCATTAAATCAATTATAGATAACATATATTCTGGAAATGAAAGCGTGCAATATACAGAATATGTGAAATGCCTTCATGAGCTGAGGAATCAGGAGTCAGAAGGGGATTGAGGGAAGACATCCTTTGGTATTTGCTGGATTCTGATCTTTAAAAGCTTGTCTTGTAAGTGACCTGCTCTGGCAAGAACAATTATCACTGGAAAAAATGCTGCCATTGAAGATGACTTGAAGTTCAAGGCTTGATATGTTACTTTTCCTAAGCTTAGAAACACTCCTTTATTTTTAAAGATTGCTCTCATGGACTATCAACTGTTCATTTTTGAAACCAAGAAGAAATATTTCCAAAGGCAAATGAGGATATATTAGTTTTACCCAGGATGAGCAACATGACATGAGAGAACATTTCCCTGCAAGACTGACCCTGCGTGTTTGTCTTCTGCTCAGCAGTTTATCTGTTTTTAAAACGATCCAAGTAGATTCAAAGGGGAGTAGGGCTGGTCCATTTGTTTTCTTCCCACACAACATGCATTTCAAGTATTTTGTACTTTCGCAAATGTTGTGTAATCAATCTCATTCAAAGAACTGCAGCCCATAATACTTAGCCCTGACAACTGTACGGACATGAAGAAAGAAGGTGCTGCTTTGTTGTTATGAGTCATTTCACGAAGAGCAGCCAATCCAAACAGATTTATTTGGGTGTAAAGTTTTTTTGGTATTATTGCCAAGACAGCTTCATGCTCAATTAAAAACAAAACACGCTGAAGCCCTAAACCTTTTAGCAATTGCAAATCTGCTAATGATGTCAAATTGGGCAGTTCCCCACCAAGGAGACATTATTTATTACAGAGGCTGACATCAGTGAGAGGCAATGGGCCACTGTCAAGGCGCTTTACTGGGATATGGGAGATCTAAACCCAGTGTTCAGCTTCCCTAGATGACCCTTATTTGACCTCGATGAAACCCCTCCTCTCTCTGAGTTGACCCTGCAGTAGTTAGGGAGTGTTTAATGTGTTTATATGGCAGCTTATATGTGGTTGCATATAGGTTTATATGATATGGTAGTTTCTGAAAAAAGAGGCTATAATGCTGTGCAGGAAGCTTGCCGTGATTAGCAATGTGCTTTTGCACTGTAGAAGGCAGTTCAGCTTTCGGTTATGTGCAGTAGGTGTCATTTCACTAGGTGTAAAACAAATGGAAATGTATAGTTTTACACAAGGCAGTAAATATGCTAGAGGACTAGAATGAAGCAGAAATGTATCTGCTTCCTGGAGCCTTCTATTTGTTCTTTAGGGCTATTCTCCCTTAACTGGGGCGATTCAAAGAGTAAGTACCAAACCCAAGTTTTTATTCATGCCACATTGGAATTTTTGACAGTCTCTAATAATAGTCTCATGTTGTCAAAAATTGCACATTTTCAGGTGTGGTAAATGTTAAAATGGGAAAAATCAAATTGTTGATGGCAATGATAGTGAAGAAGGGCAGCCTCTACCTTCTCTGATTTTCTTAGGTCACCTAAGAATGGTTCCTACCAGGTTGCCTCATTTTAAAGTACCTGTTGTGTCAGTGGGTGTGTGCCCCAACAGTAGTCCTTTCTTCCACAACACCTAGTAAATAGACTTTTTTCTCTTGAAAATGATAAAGCATTCTGCCAAAAGGCTGTGTGGAAAGTTACCTGCCCAAGTAGGTCAACCTGAAATGGAAGATTTACACTTTTTCTAGGAAGAACACTTCTATTCAGATTTTGTAGTTAAATACATAAAAAGAAAAATTGTTTCAGTAAAAATAAGTGTAGGTAAGCTCAGTCTCAAAATGTTTTTTCAATCGTGAAAATGGATTTTTCCCTCCATCTTTTGTCTTTTCCCAGGTCATCACTTCTTTTGGCTGTTCTCACGGCATTATGGAAAGCTCAGAAACTTTGGGAGACAGCCTCTTGTGAAATCATAGTCTAGTTTCCCAAGCAGGATAGGAAGAGCAGCAACACATGATAACAGCAGGGAAGTTGCACTCTTCCAAAGTTTACTGGCCTCATATATTGGGTGAATATCTGTACTTGTGTTCAGCACTAACACGTTTACAGAAAGTCCTGCTGAAAATACTGGGAACAGTATTTTACATAACGGTGAGAGCTGCTGAAGTGTAGGAAGTATGGAGAGTTAATCCTGGTTCTAGGCAACAAGTAGGATTGCCTTCTGCCTGACAGTGGAGCTTATTTTGGAGCATGTTGGCTGTGTGGACTGTCCCCTTTTGCAAAGGTCTTCTAAGCTGCCAGGCTGCTGCCAGCATCTGGCAAGTGGCCAAGCTGCTATAGTTCCTTGACTGCAACAAACCGGTCCTTGCTGGCTAGCAGGAAGCACAAATGGGTGCATGATTTTATGCCCTTGTTTTTTATTTTTCTTGGCTTGTGAAGAATGCATCAAGAAATCCTCTCCTGCGTACAGATTCTCTGTTAAGCTCCATTCTGGGAACAGGCAACAGAGTGTCTCAGAGCATCACACCCTACAGACTCTTCCACATCAAAGCTTTCCATAGGTTAGATGCTAAGTCATGTTGGGATTGGCTGTTTCATGGACGAATGGTCTCAATGAGATCTCTTTGGCTATCATCATTTAAAATCATGGCTGCGCTGGGCAGTGAGGATCATGCTTGCTAGAGGCTGTACAGTGTGATGGAGGAACTCGTGGTGATCTATGTTGTACCTCAGAGGTGCTTGGGCAAGAAGCTAGCATTGTGCAGCACTGCCCGGGCAAGTGAGGGGCGCTTGTGCAGCCACCGCTTTCTGTGACAACTCTGCATTTCCATGTGCAGTTCAGCACCTTTGACCAGAAAGTGCTAATAGAGTTAGTGTGAGGTAAACCAGTTCTCCCGGGTGTATGTACTGTGGATGTCAAGTCCTCAGGAGCAGCTGGTTCAGTCTACAGAGCTGTTCCTCTTATTTTGAGCTCAGAGCGCTGCGGTGATTGACTTCCAGTGGGGCTAGAAAGTACCCTCTGATTTACCTGGTACAAACTCGTGCCTGTAGGTAGCCTCTGAAGGTGCTGAAGGGAGGAGGAGTAAAATGGGAAGCCCCAATACAGCAAGAGCGAACAAACAAAAGTAAAGAAGACACGATATGCACTTGTTTAGCTGAATTCAATGCAGCGTTTGCCACATGTTTTGCTTCAGCTCTAGCAAAATCTCGCACTTGCAAGAGCTGATGTGGGTCAGAAG
The DNA here is from genome assembly GCA_003342815.1 of Eudromia elegans. Classification (NCBI taxonomy): domain Eukaryota; kingdom Metazoa; phylum Chordata; class Aves; order Tinamiformes; family Tinamidae; genus Eudromia; species Eudromia elegans. The sequence continues at coordinate 791,011 of PTEX01000287.1, forward strand.
ATGAGAAAGATAAGTGAGCCTAGTGACACATGGCAGGGTAGGAACTGGATGCAAAGTTGGAATGTGGTGTTTGGAAAAGAAATGTTACTGCACTGAGCCAAAGGAAAAGGCTCAAGATCAATCAGCCAGAAGATGAAAATCTTTGAAGGCAGAAGAAATGCTAAAGTTAGCATGTGTGGCTTACTATAAATTGGGGTAATCTGAAACAGATATTCTCTGAAGAATACTTCCAATGTTTCCTGGCTCTGCTCCAGCCACTTCAAAGCCGTGTTATCAGTGAATTGTGGTCCCAGTGTTAGCAAAGCTGGGCGATGTTCTGAGGAAATGTCAGCTTCAGATCACAGTTTCCTCTCATTTCTGTGAAAAGAGGTCAAATTAGCAAGAATGTTGCCCACACGCCACCTCTGTCACAGCCCTCTGTGGCTCACTTTGTTAATGCTTGAACTAATCCTCAGGCTGGGGAACAAAATTGCTTTGAATCAGTAGGATATTTGATTTAGGAAGCAGAGTTTAAAATAACACCCCAACTATAAGTGTTGCCAAAAATCTGCTGGGCGGTAATGTTCATTAGACACATGCAGAACAATTAAAGGAAGTTTTTAATACCCCTCCTCCACCTTAGGATCCTTCTCATCCTTTGGGATCACCTATGACATTGGATAAAACTGAACCTTGCTGTGTGGTTGCTCACTAATCAGAAGTTTAATAAGGTAAATGTGGTGAATGGAAATGTAACTCCTCTTGTGTCCTTTGTAGGCACATATGATATTTCCTCTTTTATATAAACAGTACTATTGCTACCAAAAATGTCTTGATTGTGTGCATTTTAGATGACAGAGTTTTGAAGGGTTTATTTTTCTGCTCTTTAGTGTAATGTGTCCTCTTAACAAATTCAGGTGTTTCCTCTATTAAAATACTAAAATTCCTCAGTCTGCTGAGAATCAGTCAAGTTAGTTTCAGAAGAAACTAGTGCTCTACTCTGTACCAAAACCAGAAGGAAACAATATAATTAAAATCCATTCCATATCTTGTTCTGAAAACAACAGACACATGCTGAACGGAAATCAAAAGACAATAGAACTTTTGATGTATTTGTTTTTGTTGGCATATGAATAATAATAGCTGATAGCAGAATCATTTGTTTTACTGATCAGAGATGAAGTCATAGTGTTACAGGTGACCTTACAAAACCAGCAGTGAACACATACACATTAAGCAGTCAAGGTCTGTGATGGTGTCTTCCTCCATGTCACCAGGTGTCACCAGGTAAGCACATGCCATCCTTGAGCAGGGATGAACACGAGCAAGCAGTTTAGTTATCATACTATACATATTCCCTATAAACTTTTTCCCTATAAATTTTTAATAGGAACATCTACTCCATAGGAAGAGGTAAAATTATTTATCACACCATTATTCACCAACAATTCCTCAGAATCACAGACTAGATTCAGATGTGTTATGAAAGAGCGGATTGGTAAGAAACCATCAGGCAAGGCATGTGAGAGATGAGGAGACAGAGTGATATATTGCTTAATCGGTATCATGAATCATACTCAAGAACATCTCAAACATCCACTTTTGCATATTGTTTGGCAGAAGGGGATGGGTGAAATAAAAGAATTTAAGTGAGGTTCTTGTAATTGCTTGTAAAAATTGTTTGTTAGACACTTTCTTTACTGTGCTAATAAAAAATGTTAGATTCTCTATTGAGTTCATCGTAAGGACCAAGCCAGATAGACTAAAAGTGTAAGAAAGCTGAAGTAACTAGCAGAGATCCTTGAGGATTCGGAAACATCCATCCTCTTTACATTTTTTTTTATAGCTGGTGGCAACTGGTTCTTGGCACGTTCCTCACCTTTGGCTCCCTGGTCCCACCTCTGCTCCAGGTCTGCACGAAGTAATTACAGATCCAGTGCAGTAATGGTGATCCAGACACAATCTACTGAGTTTTTAAGATCAGATTACCTGTCTTTTGAGGTTTGTTTTGCTCTTTTGATCATTCTTGCTTTTTAAAAAGGGCAATAAAGAGATTCTGACCGCTGAAGTACTAAATGACTTTTCAAATGTTAGCCTTTTCCCTCTTTGTAAATTGAGGACTAGCTGATACTAAGCTTGTTCAGCTATTGTGAATCACTTCATTTCAGACTTGGTTTGTCATGATCTTTTTGCTTTTATGTTCATGCAAACTATTTTGTGGGGTATGACTAGTCTACAGTTTTGCTGACTTGAGTGCTAATACATGGAAGGAAGAAATTCAGAGCTTTGAAGATGACTGCTTATATTCTAAAATTCAAAACATTTTCTGAGCAAACAGTGACAAAAATATTCACTAGACTTTCACTTCTAGAAAACTTTCTAATGCACAACAAGTCACCTACCAACAGATGCAAAAAATTGCTAAAGAGGCTTCTGAGTCCTGTAAAAGTGAATTCACGGTTTCTCTTTGAACAAACGCTCAAGCATACAGCTCATTTGGTGAGAATGACGTGTTGCATTTCATTGGGTGCAGAGGGTGCTCTTTTGGTTTAATGTGGAGTGGTTGCTCTCTCATGAATATCTAATCCCTAGGGATTTGGTTTCCCAGAAATATAATTTCTTCCAAATCCGTGCTCTCCTTTTCCCAGAAACGCATCCAAAGAAGTAGAGCTCATGTAATTGAATAAACGACTGTGTCTACAAAACAGATTCATCTAAGGCCAGGTCTCAAATTTATCATAACAGTCCTCTCTTGGATTACAGCAGCAGATAAAAAATCAGAGCTACACTGATGGAAACAGTTTTCAAAGAGGAGGTGACCCACTGTCACAGTAAGTGAAGGCTGACTAGTTATTCTACTTCAAGTTTATGGAGACAGTATTCTCATGATTTTTCTTTGTGGCCCTCTTGCACTTAACCCCAGCAGAAGTGTAACAGACAGCAAGCTTTCAAATTTTGCTGTGTTTGGTATGAAAATGACTTTTGGATTCTGGGATTATTCAGATTTCAGAAGTGGCAGAGACTGATTTCTTGGGGCATTACTGTGGGCATGCTCTTTCCTTCAGCTCTTTAGCCTCATTTAAGTCTCAGAGGCTCCATTTGAATTTTTTTATTGCTTCTTTTCCAATACAATCTTAAAGAACTTACCCTCTTTCTTGTAGGAGAGGAACATTCACGATAGTAGGTATGTGATCTAGGCTATGAAATCCTAGACCACTGCTGCAGTTAAACAAAGGACAAGGGAAACTTTTGGACCATGTGGTAGGACTATTCCCTTTGACTGTGCTGGGAGTCACTGGATTTGAGCTGAGAGCAGTCATTGATTTCATTGGGATTAGCTCTGTGATAAGGATTAATGGCAGCACAGTACTCACCTCTTGGTTAACCGCAATAGAGAAATCTCCTTGTGAATGTGGCCATAGATATGATTGTGTTGCTACCAGCTAATTGCTATTAAAAAAAAGGAAAAATCTCCATACAACATCTCTTCACAAAGCAAGAACATATCCCCTTGCCTCTGCCGTCCTTCAGTTTGAAATTCTTTCCTCAGACGTGCCTTCAACATCACTTACTGACAGTTACAAAGTGCAGCATTGCTGTGAAGGGTCTGCAGTGAAGCCTGGCTCTCATCAAGGATGGCTACTGAAATACTCCAAAGGTCCCCGACTTCCTCTCTCTTCTGATGAAAAAAAGTGATGTGGAGAGGAGATGGTGAAAGGGTATACATGTTTGGAGATGGTGAAAGGGTATACATGTTTGGGGAGGGGGGAAGTGGTAATGTTACCAGGAGAAGAGTTCAGTAACCCTCTCTCAGTCGGATGATGTGCTGTTTCACAAACGAACTGATCAGCCGTGAAGGGCCCTGCACACAGCAAAATGCAGAATTTCCATTCTAATCCTCACAGTCTCTCTGGGATATTATAGGCAACTTTGTTCCTATTTTTGATTGTCTTGATATTGAGGGAAATTCGCACAAAATCAATTTGAAAAAGTTAAAGTTGCAAGGAAAAAAAAAGTTTAAAAATAAGCAAATTCTTAACACTGGAGTTATTCCAGCAACTATAATGATGCAGACTTTGATCTCCTACATATTTCATGGTTTGCATCACTAGCAGAATTATATTTATGTTTGAATTAAAAACAGAAGTGAATTAAAAAATATATCATCCTAATTTTACCCTTTAGATGACCAGAGGTTCTATCTTTGACTTCAGTGGGAGCAGGTGGAGCCAAATAAGCATAAGATAGGAATTTTTAAGGAAGGGTAACTGTACCCTGAGGAATTTGCATGGCTTCTTTTATTGCTAAATTGATAAGATTTATCTTACAAAGGATAGTTTTTGCTTTAGATGTTCCCCTGCGTGATGGGAGGCAGTGTTTCTTAGAGCATTGCTGGGTAACCTATGAGAGGCAGAAGCTTTCTTATCGCTATCACTGCTCTCCTCATGACCTCTTGCAAGTGGCTCAGTTCCATAGGTTCCTCCACTTACTGCATTCTAAAATGCAAGAAAACAGCTTTTTATCTGATTTGTAAAACACTTTGAAACTTAAGATAGGGTAAGGATTTTGTTCATAGACTTTTTTGATTTAGAAAAGAATGTGAGGCCAGAAGCCACCTTATTCCTCAACCTTTTTAGTCTGCAAAACCTCTGTTCTGCAAATTCTAGCAGCTGAGACTGACAGTGATGATGCTTTTTGCAGTGAGAAACCTTGTTCCTGTCATTCCAATTTCAGATCCCAGGCACACACTTTACATGCTCTGGACTCCTGAATAGCTCAATGAACAAAACACAGTGTTGCTACTGGTTATGGTGAGGCCAGGATTTCACAAGCACGTCTTTCAGTAAACAAGGCTGGAAAAAAAATGTATGAACAACCTCTTTTCTCTTGTCTTCCAGAGTCAGAGCTTCATATATGCTCAGATAAATTTCTTAAAGTAATTGTTTCATTGTGTGTGTATGTGTGTGTGGGGGTAAAAATATATACAGCTAATGTGACTCAGGCTTAGGTCAAAAGTCTGGGTTGACTATGACTGGGCTTCTTATTTTCCCCATCCTAAGTCATCTATCCTTTCTCTGACTCATTGTCCAGCAGACAGCTTCTAGTTTAAAATTAGAAAGTAGAAACATACCCAGAAAAATGACTGGTGAGAATCCTGCAGGCCCAGCCTGCTTAAATTTCATGAGCTGAGGTAGCAGGAGTTATCTGAAAGTATCCCCTTACTACTGCCTACCACAGATGCCCCTTAACTTAAGATATTCACAAATATTCCAGGTCGTAGAGCATCTCCAGATGTATATAGCATGAAAGGCATCTTGAGCTGGTAAACTTGTTGGTGTTAAAGAGTTCCTCCACAAACATCCTGTGATTTTGCCCCCTAGAGAGCTGTGTGGCACCAGTCATCTCCCTCCACAAGGAGACATTGTCATGGAGTACACCGGGAGCATGAGCAAGGGCTGCCTAACATCAGCAGTGACATTGTCATGCACATAGGCCTTTCCAGGGAGTAAGTCTCCTTTCCTAGAGGTCTTTGGTACTCACCCGCAGACAAAGATTGAAATGAAACTCTCACCAGTTTGAAGGGGAAACTGAAGATTTTAAGTATTCTAGAAGTGACACGATATGCCACTCTCTCGAGTCTCTCTATTATTTACTGTAGTAGCTCAAGAGTCCCTTTCAAAGACTGGGATGTGAAAATAGTTATCAAAATCTAGATCACTTATCAGACTACCGAAATACATACTCCTCTTAGTTATTTAAAAAACGCACAGTTAAAATACTGGCACTCAAAAAGCAGGGCTGAATAATGCTGAGATCACTGCATACATAAATAAAAAGAGCACACGATCTATCAACAACGTATTTGGAAGGAGTTGAGAGAGTCTATTCTGACTGCTTAGATTTCTCCCTTGTGTAACTCCCTTGACTCCCTTTGCACTGCAGTCAGAAGGACTGGCTCATGGTGTCCACACCCTGCTCCCTTTTAATGGGCACCAGACTCATAGATGTTTTGTAATGCTATTTCTGTTATCACTCTGCAGAGGAGATTAAGTAACAGAGAGGGACAAACAGTCTAACCAGGCTGGACTGTCTAGTTTTTTCTCTGACTCTGTAAACAGTTTAGAGCAAAATACTTCACTAGGAAAATGTCAGATATGAGTTCATAAAGACTTCCGCCAGTGACGTCCTTACACTCTTGCCTTCCAATACATTTAGGGAAATCAGTAATAGGAGAAAAGGCACACCTCTATCTGAAAGACATGGAACATCTATACATTAAAAAAAAAGTTTGAAGTATTTGTTAAGTATTGGAATTGAACATGTAACCTCCCTATGTCTCAATTTCCAAATCTGTAAAAAGGATGACATTATTTAGCCATTTATGAAAATTACATAATTTAGCTGTTGTAGTCCCTGAAGATGCTCATATACAATGGTAATAGATGCAAAATCCTCATGTGTCCCATTAAAGTTTTTGGAGTTTTGTATTCAACTTCATAAACGCAACATTTCTCCTAGAGAACAAGAAGTAAATAGAAAATGTTCTTGGTATGATAAATATTACAACAACAGTTCCAGATATTTAGCTGAAGCAGCTAATGTTGTTCAGCAGAAAGACTTGAAATTATATAACAAGAATCCCAAATTGAGGATAACTGAAATTCTATATAATCTTCTTAAAATTCCTGCATCTGAAAAGCTAGATTATGTTCTTTGGGCTAGGCCAGGAAAGCAATATTTTGATCCTGGTGGATAGATGAGGAGGTAAGTCCTTGGTTACACTGAACCACAACAAACAAATAAATAGACGCTTTTATGGAGGAATAGAACTGTTCTGAAAAGGTATAGTCTTTTTATTACCGTTATTATTTTTACTCAGAATTGCAATCTAGGAAACCCCGTTTGGGTTTCCTATTTAGGTACATTTCAACAGGTAATTGCTATATAAACTGTTTTCTAGTGAAGCTTGTCCTACAAATACTACATGAATCCCTGGGGAAGAGCATGCACTTGAGAATGTTACCAGCCTACTTGCTTTGAGAGCCTGAGTATCATAGCTATACAACTTCTGGAAGCATTTGACAGCATGAATTGTGCAAGCAGCAGTGCAATAGGATAAAATAAAGGGTATACCTCGTATATTCCCCATAAGGAGGTACTCTACTGGAGGAGCAAAATTCTCTTGCACACAATACCACTTGCAGCTGCTCTTAGGTCAAATAACTCAGAAATCATGTCCAATACCATGGTTAAAAATATTTTTGTATGCGGCATTTGTTTTTTTTTGCCATATTTTTATGATAAACAAAAGAGTGGAGCAAAAGAAGAAATTTCTAAGTGCCAATATTTCTAAGATAATTGCAATTTTGACATGCATTAGGTGTTCTCCAGAATACCTTTCTGTCTCCTTGTGGTGAAGATTTACTACTTATGCTTCATTGAACAGAATGATTTTTTTTTGCAGAAAAGGAAAGTATGACAAAATGGTGAATGTGCACCTCAAAACCCCACAACTTCCAAGGCATTCAGGCAAAGGTCTTGTTACAAAATCCTGACTGAGGAGGCTTTCTAGTAAAGTTAACTTTTTACTTATGAAAGTGTTTTTATAAAATGCTTAAACCTAAATTTCCGGCAACCATATTTGCTGACCTAGCTGAAATGTCACAGGTTAGCTTTCCTGACCATAATTTTTATATACAGCATAGTAATAAATGTAAATTAAGCATTAAAGCATTAGAATGAAGCAGGAAATTATGCAGGGGCAACTTAACTCCTTAAGGAAAACACTTTTGGGATAAAGATAAAGAGCAGTTTCTTTGAGAATAGTTACTTGTGCAGAAAATTAACATTTCCAACTAAGCAGCTCACAAAAAGGCAGAATTTACATTATCTGGACCAGAATTTCTAAGATAACTTAAAATTAAAATCTTATCAGATTATACAAGGAGTTACGGTGCTTTCAACAGGAATGGAGACCTCTATTTCGCTTTTTCTCTGGAAAAAAAAGAGCCTCGCTGTCTGTACAATGAGGCCTCCTGACACCACGATGGGTCACTGATTTAATAAAAGCTCACATGGAAGACTGCCATTCACCTAATTAACCTCACTGCTTCCCCAAATACTGATAGGGTTCTTGGAGATGTCTCCTCCAAGCCGTTCTACTGCTTATTTTTCTGAGAAGCGGGGAGGGAGGTCTTGGAAAGGCACGCAATGAAATTTGTAATGATATCCCCTGCCACAGCTGCACGGGCAGCTGCAAAGCCACAAGAAAAGTGACACCTGCAAGGTAATATTGCCCAAATTATTACATTATGGGGTGATTTGACAGGCAGTCAAACCCATGCCTGCCTTCGCAGGACTTGCTGCAGGACTTGAGCAGCAGCCCTTGGGAATGTCCCATCTCCTCACGGCCGTGTCTACAGCTACCTCTGAGGTTCTTTTTGTTTGAGCCCGTTCTGCCTTGCCGTAGAGGGCCTGCAGCTTATTCAGGACTTAATCTGCATCTGGCCTGTCATTAAGAGTTTATACTTGCTCTTTAAGGAGATTGTATAATGCAACACTTGCTATTTCAAGCAAGTGTATTTTAAGCGCTTCTTATGAGAACCTCACACAAGGTAGCTCTCTCCTTATTTTTTTTCCTCTCAAATAGGATCTTTTCTTTCCTGCATGTTCCTGGAATTGCATCAGAAAGCTTATTTTGGTCTAAAGGATTAGTATACGGGCAACACCTCCAGCATCTGTTTTCCGACTAACATTAAATGTACACAAATAATATATCACCTACAGCCACAATACTGCTTCAATGTACTTATATAGCATTTTCATTTTTCTTGTATGATTTTATTTAATGACACAAGTATTATATGTTGGAATAGATTACAGGGTTAATTTTTCCTATTTTGTTTCTTTGGTCCTAAATTCACTTTGGGAAAGAGTTGTCGTCTGATGTGAACCAAATCACCAGTGAATTTTATAATTATGTTACTTTTTTATGCTTACTGTGAGGAAAACTTTAGGCTTCCTTACTGTTCCCATCCTACCTAAGGTGAATTTTATCGCATTACATGATTTTCCCCAGTAAAGGTTCACTTCCTGAGAAGTCAAGAGAAGGCATAAGAATCTCTGTCATGAACAAATTCGTGGGTAGTTTCTTCCACTATTCTCATGCAGAGGTAGACAGTGGAAAATGCAATTATTAATTGATTTCTAAGTAAGACAGCGTTATATACTTCTATTATCCATGTTGAGCTAGGCCAGGACATGCTGATCCTTGCCTTTATATAAAGTGAAAAACATATTTAATAAAAATTAAAGTTATTTTTCTATCTGAAATCAAATAAAAATGAGACTAATAATCTGCAGACATTTGGACAGTTTCTACTGACTCTTCCATTGCCATTGTTGTCAGTGTAATATATTGTCAATGATATTTCACTTGCCTCATATTATGAAGTCTAAATACTATAGGAACCTGAGGCTATTATATCAAGAATAGCCAGTCCGAAGATAAAAGTGATAGGAAAATGTCCTTGCAGTAGGTTTTCTCCACATTTTTCTTATCTTTTAAGGAAGATATGCTTAAATATATACCCACTTTTCAAATTGAAGAAATATACATTATTTATTTTGCAAGACGAATAGGACAACCTTTTCTTTAAAGGATTTTAAGCTGCTTTTTCCTGCAGTACATTTAAGGACATTCTGAAGATAATTTTTATGTTTGGCCTTTAAAAAATGAATAAATAATCTGTGTCGTATATCTGCAGAACAAAGCAAGAAAAGACAACTTTGTGTAATTCGGCGCCAAAGAATGATTGGAGGACACTGTCAGCACAATTTTATGACTTCTAGGCCTTAGCATTTCTTTCAGTCCATTCCATTCCGACATCTCAGTGCAAGCACTGTCCATGCCCTGCACGGCTTTATTCAATTAAAGCTATTTCCCAAGGTCTTCTTTTCCCAAAACCAGAATCACACAGAGCGGATGTGCATCTGCTGAACTCCAGTAGCATCTGCTGCCAGCTCAGCAGCTTAAGGTCACTTGAATACTTTCTCAGAGGAAGAAACCACTCCAAAGCATTATCTGCTGATCTAACTCCTTCAGAAATGAAAGCCTCTGTCTTTCTCTACAGCCAGAGCTTTTGTAGGCATTGCTTCAACTGGTGCCTACAAGCTGCATCCTGCTGGGTACAAGCTGCAACTTCCACTAGCTCTCTGCCAGCAGATCTTACTGGAGGTGGCAAGGTGCTAGGTAGGAGTGTTTTGCCTACCAAATGTGAGCACCAGATAGGCAAGACATTTATATATGGAGATATATATATATAGGTCTGGCTTTCTACATGCCAAAGACCAGGAGTTAAGATTGAAATCACAAAAGATAAAATTAAAGACTGGAAGGAGGATGTGTTAGTAAAATCGGTATAGGGGATGCCTTTCAGAGGAAAAGTAGTCACACTTTGCTATAATTTGCTATAATAAATTATATTGACTTAATGAAAGCTTAACATACTTCCAGTTCACACGGCTCATGAGTTTGTATTTCCTGAGTGGTCCTATTCAGACAGCATTAATCACCCACCACCATCAGAACCCGCTCGTTCCTGTGTGCTTCATTTTACCACATGAAAATTCAGAGCAGAGCTAGTTGTAAACAGCAGCAAGTCTTCCTAACTAACACAAGGAAAACTAGCTCAAGGAAAACCAGAATGTTCCACTGTCTTTCTGACAGACTATTTAATTGCAATTTAATTCAAGTCCTGTACCTTGGTCACAGCAAAAGCTGGTTTTCACTGGTTCATCAAAAAATATCTTTGACCTAGGGTCAAATTTTAACTTTCTTCTACTTCCTGCTGAGATGCTGAGCTGTTCAAAATAGAAAAGGTTGCTGACATAAAAAAGGCAAATCTATACACACGCGCACAGATACAAGCTCTTCTGCTGGTCTTCTCAGAAATATTTTAACTCTTTCTGGCCAAACTTAGCACAAACAGTTCTCTCAAGCAGAGCCAGGTATGGCAACTTGCAGCCCTAAAGGATGATACAACTGAAGAGCTGGGAAAAAATCTTTTAAAATGAAAACGCGTTGATAAACCCCTGCTTTATTCCAGATATACAATCTAAAGCGGTACGTTTTGCCTTTAACTACTGCTTCAGATAACTGCAGTGCTTGTGCTCACGATTCCCGGGGAGGGAGGCAGGCTGGAACGGTGAGGAGCATTGCTGGGGCTGAAGCACCCGAGGAAGCATGAAGCCGCAGGCCGAGCCCAAGATCACCCGGCCGTGGGTGACCCGAAGGCCAGCCCCGAGCGAGGACTTGGCTGCCGCTTTGTGACCAAAATGCTGCGCGGGAGAGCTCTGAGTCCCGGCGTGCCGAAAGCTATTTTGCTTCTGTTCAGTGGCAAGATGACACTGTTTTTCCAGCCTGCCAGTGTTTCAGCCTTTCTATTTACGGTGAACAACCTCAGGAACTGCGTGTTTTCTTTAACTCCCCTCCGAGTCTTTGTTTTCCTCGGTGGCCACGGCGCTGGTGTCACTCACACGCACCGGGGCCTTGGCTCTTGTCTGGGTCGGGGCGAGCGGCCCTGATGCTGCTGTGAGCCCCCCCGGGCACGGCACTGCTGGGGCCCTTGGCTGGTGGCAGTGGTAGACAGTGGTAGTGACAGGCAAGATGTGGCAATCCTGAGGAGCCCCGTCATGAGCCAGGCTCCGGGGAGACGCTTGGCCTTGTTCCAGTCTGCCTGCCGCCAGGTCCGCAGGGGAATGACTCTGTGTAGGGCAGGCGGTTCGTGTCTTAGTCAGCACGGACACATCGAAGGGAAAAGACAGCAGCAGTCTGGTCGCTGCTGTGGCTCGTTGGGAGCCGGAGAGGCACTGCTGCTAGCGGCTAGCGTGGTACTGCCCCCAACATGCAGGCTGCCAGGCGGGACGGGACCCTGGTTACGCTGTGCAGCCTTGGGCATCAAGAGCAATTGCCACTGTTAGCAAAACAGGTCCCTTTCTGCCACAGATGTACTTTATGAACCCTGGCACTTTCCAACATATTTTTTTTTCCCAATGATTCGGAAATAACTGCAATGTCTAGAAAATGGTAGTGACACAATGGTTGTTGGGGTGACTTTCCTTGGGGAAAGTCAGACTGTGGTTTAAAAGTAATCTTTAATCAAGCAGCCTTCACTGAACTCACTATAGGACTAAGGAAAATTCCTTGCCTGGTTTTACAGAGGAGGTAGCCCGAATGACTCACTGGGCTGATTGGCCTTTAAATAGTTAGTCATATTGCTTATGTGAGTAGGGTATACATCAGCAGACGCACCCATGGGTATACATAATTTATTTTAAATGATGTTAGGCTGTTGAAGAATATGAAAATCAGGAGAATTTAAGTTTAGAGTGGTAATTTTCCTTAGGTTGTCAGCAGGAAGAAACAAATACCTCCAAAGGCACCTCAGAGCCCCTGTGTGAGCTGGCTAGGAAAGGAGTGCTCTTCATCATCTCCACAGGCTGCTCTAGGCCAAAGGAACACCTCTATACTATATGTTGCACTTAAATTATCATTAGAATTTCAATGTTTCTAGTGTTCTGGGAATTCTACAGATTTCTCATTGTGAGTGCAATAAGGGATGGAAACCTCTGCTGTGATTTTCTATCGATGTTTTAACTGAACATTGTAAGAGTGGCAAACCTCAAAGTGAAGATTATGTTTTAGCATTATTTTAGGGAACGAGGTGTTCTTACAGTCTGCAGTAATATGGTCTAAAATATAAAACTGTCAAGTGCTCTAACTACAGATATTAAGTATTCATGTGCTATGAATTTATACATTTGAGTCAAGTATAAAATACAGAAATCTTGATTTGTCTTAAAACAAAGACAGACTGTCTGCATCTGAAACAGCATCTAACTGCCTTCTGTATTTTGGGGTGTCAGCTTCAGCATTAGGCCTTTCCTCAAAAGGGTAAATCCAGAGATAGAAAGGACGCCGTGGTCCTGCAACTGCAAACCGAGTCAAGAACACAGAAATATCAGGCAGTAACTCTTGCTCTGAATCCCTCATCCAAAGTTAAAAAAAAAAAAAGGTCTATGTAAAGAATTATTTTGTGCTGTATATTTTTATACCTTTCTTTGCATAATAGCAAATGTTAGTGGTAATGACTCACAGAGTTATTCACCCTTCATAAAAGCCCAACATTTGTTTGACTCTGTGATCTCCCTTACAAGTGAATTCCACAAGATGACTCCAGCATATGTCCATAAAGGAGTTTTTTATTTCCTTGTAATTCAGCAATAACCTCTTTGTTATTGCCTCCTTGCCTAGTAGGCAAAAAGCATAAAAATGAGGAAGATGGACCAGTTTTTGCTCTTTTATTCTTTTTTTCTATATACCTTACTTAAAACTCAGGAATCAGGTCTTTAATGTGTAGATCTATTCTCAGGAGTATGAAATAGTTATAATTCAGGCTTAATAATAAGATTTGCTACCTTAAGCTTTTTTTTTTAAACTGCAAATATGAATTTTGTTCCAAGGTGTGAATCAACGTCCTTCCACATAATCTATTTTAGAGTTTTAATCTTTCTTTTATACCTTTATGAAAGAAGTGTGATTTTCCAGAGTCTTTCAGGGACAGGGTGGGAACAACAGTAGGTTTGTAGCATATAAACCTCCTGGCTTCATCCTCTCATTTGAGTTAGAAGCTAGGACACTCACTTGAAAGGCAGGAGACGTCTCTGTCTCCAGCTCCTCCACTGAATTGTTGAGTAGCTGCTGCCAAGTCCTTCCATCTCTGTGCCTTTGTTCCTTCTCTCCTTGTTTTGTATTTTTGGTTAGATTTCAAATTATTTTCAGCTGGGGGATTATCTCTCACTGTGTTTGTGGAATGTCTAGCACAAGAGGGCTTCAATGGTTCTGCAGCCTCTAGACACTACCTTAATATAAATATGAGAGAAAGAGGGACAGAGGCATTTCACCTCCTCATCTTTCCAAAGCACTCTGATTTTACTGTCTACAGACTAAACACAAAATTCAAAATCACATATTTTAGTTGCTAAAGACCCACCTCTTCCATGAGCTACTCAATCTGGTTGCTACTGGAACACTTCTTTTTCTCTGAATTGGTTTTTGGTTATGTCAGTCTGTTTACCAGATGTTACTGGGAAGACTTGAGTAAGTAGATGGGTCTTGAGTGACATGGTTAGGGCAAATGCTAGGTAGGAGCGGGTATACAGAGTGATGCCTGTCAATTCTGAACAGTACTGTATACTGTGAGTGATCTACATGACAAAGTTCAGTAACACTTCGAGACTGGAGCAGTAACTTTTACACTTTCTAATTCAGCAATAGAAGTCTTTGCAGGTACATGCATCACAGACATGCAGCTTTACTGTCCCTAATAAGGCAGCTATTCCAGAGATGTTAAAAATCCCTACACTTTTGTAATGGAGCTTTTATACCACTTGCTTTATTTTGTCCAGATCTGTTAATCTGCAGCAATTTTTATGCCAGTTGGCTGTCTTTCAAGTTCTGCTTTGTCTGTCTGCCTTGAAAAACTTTGAGATTTTTTCCCTTCTGCTGTATTAAAAATGAGATTTTTTTTTGAGAAAAGAGTGGATACTGTATTGTTACTAATTTGTGTTAATGTAGCTCTTAGCTTAAACTGAAAAGCCTTCCTACATAGACAGTACTTAATTATTTCTGCTCTATCGTGCTAGATGCAGTGCTGCTGGAATTGCTGCAGTGGTCGGTGTGGCTGCCCCATGGTCTCTTCTCTGCCACTGTCCTTGTGAGCCTGGGGCTTTGCTGATCATCATGCTTAACTCTGGGGCTGTCTCTGTCACAACTTTCTTCACTGAGTCTTTTACCTGTCAGGGACTGGGGGTCCTTTTGTTACTAAATTATGTTCACCTTAAATCTCCTTCTCAAGACCAATGCCCTCTGCTGTGTCCAACAGACTTCGTCCAGAAAACACAGCCCTGGAGGGTCCTGAAGAAAAGAGATCCTCTGATACAAGTAATGAGAACAATCATCCTCTGCCTCTATTTAGTTTATTTATCCTTTATTTAGTTAACAGAGTTTAACAAGAGACCAATTTTGGCCAGAGTATGAAGGAAATGGAACCCCACTGTACTAATTCTACTGGCTTTGAGGCTGGTGGAAGGTTTGGTCCACGCTGCAGAGCAGTCTTCCCCAATTTATACCGTGCTGCTTGCTCCACATGAACACACTGAAGAGCTGTGCTCTGTTTAGCCTGAGCTCTTTGAAATGTGAATCACTCCAGGACAGCCTCTCCCAGGCTAGACTAGGAAAGCTTATTATCACTGATTTACAAGCCTTTAGAGATCAAAATGGGCCAAACCAACATTTCCTCCCTTCTCTTTTAAAACCACAATAGAGCGTCTGTCTGCTTTTGAAAGTAGAAAATTCTTTCCATAGTGATTTTATTCTTTTGCACTTCTACTGATGAATAATTTACTAATTTCTCCTTATTGTTTCAAGACAGCCTGTGATTAATGAAGTTTACTTTTTCAAATATCGACTGTTTTTGTTGTTTGGGCAGCAGCATCCACAGTGACTTTAGCCTAGCTCTGGCGATGACAGACCTAATTCTGGGGCCATGCTCTCCCTTGTGTGTACGTGTGACGAGAGGGAAACACATCAGGGGCAGAGGGAAATGAGGACAGCACTGACAACCACACGAGCTTCATGACATGGGCCATTTAAATGAAAGAAGTTTTCTTGTAATGGTGTCACATCCTCCCTCCACTCCCCTTTTCCTTTTTTTAGAACAAGCCTCCCTTTCTGTTATTAGGTTAGGCCTGCAGAAAGTAAACTGCTGTTTTGTACCTCAACTTATTAATCGAAAGACTGAAAAAATGCACACAAGCAAGTCTGATGGGATCACTGGATTGCACTACTTGTAAAAGAGCTTACCCCTCTCACGTGCTAACAAAAATGCATTTTGCCCCAGTGCTTGCCCCAGAAATCTTACACGTGGGTTTTGGGGAACATGCAGTTTGAAAGGCATCAGCACGGGCCACCAGCAAATTGCTCAGCCGCTGTCTGCTTGGTGCTCGCTGTGCAAATCCCGCTGCTGGGTTTTGTGGTAAAGAGCTCATCTTCAGCAGCACAAGGGAGCACAGAGATGCAGTGGTAGCAGGTAGCCTGAGTGACACCTGCCCCAGCTATTCCCAGGCGGGAGAGATCTTCTCCTCCAGGGCTCACCTGCACAAGCACAGAAGTATGCAGCAGTGCAGCAACTGGGGAAACCTGAATGACTGGAGCAAAGAAGGGATGCCTGGTCCAGCTCTTCCTGGGCCATCTTGGAGAAGCATCTGTCCCATGGCCTGGCGTGGACTGGCCTTGTATTTATTTTTATTTTTATTTTTATTTTTATTTTTATTTTTATTTTTATTTTTATTTGTATATGTATATGTATATGTATATGTATATGTATATGTATATGTATATGTATATGTATATGTATATGTAATTTATATGTGTGTTGGTGGGTGTGCTGACTGGGAATACGTGCTCGGCTTCACTACTGTTTGGACCTGGGACGTGCTCTGTGGCAGCCTTGCTCCGTGGGCTGGTCCTGTTTGGCCTCCCTGCCTGGCAGCCTCCACCTGTGCACCCTGGGTGCAGGAACAGTTCTTGCTCTTTGTGAAGCACCTTGGCCTGAAAATCCTGCACTCTTAAGCACTATTGACGGTAGAATCCCAGTATAAGTGGGGGGCCAGACAGCTAAGTAGTTAGTCTTTGAATACTAAATACTGTACTAGAAATTTGTATAAAATCATAGGAAAAAAAGCTCTTTTTTAAACTTAGTAGGCTTAGTAAACTTATTACCTGTCAAAACAGCTGCCAGATGAGGTATTACGTTGCTTCTAAGACAAAAATGGTACTACTTCACTGTGTAAAAAAGACAGGTTGACATTCATGTTTTATGCTTGTGCCAGGGCAGAAAATAATTTCATACAAAGCTTGCCCTGTGAGAAATTCAAGGAATAGCCTTGGTTATTAGCTAAGCTCAACTACATACCTACACCTGCGCATGGTTGTAACGCTCCGGGTAGTACGTGCAGAGGCTGCATACAGTGTGACACAGAAGAGGGATCTGGACCAAACCCATGTAAAGAGGAACTCGGGGCCTTCAGAAGCCATATGACTACCTGCTCTAAATGAAGAAGCAATTCTTCCCTGCCTGAAAGATACAATTCTTATGTGACAAAGACGCATAAAGGAAAGATGATAGGACAAGTATATGTAACAGAGGGCTGGGATTTGGGCTTCGGACTGGAGCGAGCAGTTGCAGCATTTTGAGTATTTAGTTTTAAATGCAATCTGGACCAGACTGGCACCTCTGCAGTTCAGTTATAAACCTGTATACACAGCACACTGTGCTAAGCCACATATCCGCGGTGCGGGCATGAGCGAACTACCTTCTGGCCCGTTGTCCAGTTATTCTGCAGAATCAAAGAGTTTGTTCTGGCGCCCACAGCCATTCTTTCCCCCCTCCTAACCACATCAAGAGCATTCCTAGCATTTTCCCTAGGAGGTTACAATCATTTCAATCATAACTCGAATAAAAAATGTTGGCGTTTGTCAACACATTAATAAAATCTTCACCTGGAATCTCTCTCTTCTGGCTAATGAAAAACACCTGACTGCAGAAATGCATTAATTGACATAAAAGTGCTGGCCATCAACATCCAAACATCAGATTTGGTCTTGAGAACTGTGCCCATACCACAGCTTTACTACTTTGTGCATTAAAGATCTAAGCATAGATGGCCCACAGGAAGGTGTCCCTTCTGCTGGAGAGATGCAAAGAGACACGGCATGACGAGTGCTGCCAGCATCCTCCCTGCTTTCTGTGGGAGTGAAGGAGAGGGGGCAGTAAATGGAGAGTGAAGGGTATGAACTAGAAAGGGAGAGAGAGATGAAGATATGTGGAATTTGCTGCAACACAAAGGGAGAGATACTGACATTTGTTTGGAGTGCCACTCTATACCTGTTAAGAGCGGGAAGTTTTGGTGAAAGTTACTCTATATTTCAAAAAATACAACATGTTGAACCAGACACTGATAATGTCGGTGTCATCATGTACCATTGTATTAATGTATTCTATCACCTAAACACAACTGCTAAAAGTTATGTCAGGCTGTTTTTGACAACTGGGCCATCTTTGGAACAGTGTTCATACATTCCCAGTACTGACAGTCAAGGATGCACTGCCTCTCTTGCTGTGCCTGTGCAGGTCGCACCTTGGAGATGTCTGAATTAAGCCCTTTTGCTAATTCATCAATTGTGTCCTTCATTCTGAAGAAGCAGAATGGGAATCTCCACATCAGAGACTCCTGGCTCCAGCAAGATTCAGAGAAGATATCAAGGGAGAGGTGCAGAGTTCTTGTTAACTCAAATTAACTGCTGCGCCAGGAAGATGTTGTTAATTTCCTTCATCCATAAAAACATTTCTGGCCAAGACTTTTAACCCTCTCACCAACACCAGCAACTGGAAATCCTCAGAAACAGTTTCTAATGCATAGGTGAGATAGGATAAAGCTGGATGTAGGTCAGAAGGAATTGTCTGTTGTTATTTAAACCAAAAACACTGGAAAAACCCAGGCTGAAGAACATGATTTGGGACAGCAGCCACTTCTGACTGCATGTGCTGTGTGGAGCCTCTGCCCATGGTGTCCTGATCTGTTCTTTCTGAACCCTTAAGGGTCCAAAAAGGGCTGCATAATTGAGGTTCACAGGGGTTTTCAGTGGTAAATGAGAGTTCTCATGCCCACTTAATCCCACCCAAAGTGAATGGCACTTCAGATGCAATCTCCTAATAGCAGAAAAGTGTCAGATTGTCCAGCAGTAGGGCAGAGAAATTTGAAAAGGGGCTCTCTGGGTACAGCCCTGGTTCTGTTAGGAAAGTCTGTAATGGCAGTGGACTGTGAGTGTTTGAGTGCAGAGCGTGCCCAGCCCGCCCAGCCCCGTTCCCTCGCCTGCCTGCCTGCCTGCGTGGCCTCCTTCCCAACACAAGAGGAACCGCAGCATCAATCAGGTCACCCGCGCCTGGCGACGCACAACCCAGGTGCCTGCGTGCCAGGCACAGCCGAATGTTTGCTGCTGTGGACCCAGCTTAGCACAAGGCATATACTCATTACTTGATCTAGGTGGTTTGGGAGAGGGGAGTACTGGAGAACAATCCGCAGTGAAATATTGAAGCTGTGTTTTTCCTGGCCGTCTTCATTTCCCTCCTCTCTTTACAATTTTCCTCACTTTTTAGCAATGATTGCTGTGAGCATATGCTTATGATGAACCCGGAGAATTTGTTATGTTAAAAGAAGGCATGCATGCTGGCCAGGCAGATTTTCTTCAAGCTACCCACTTCTACTGTGCATAAAAGTCAGATATGTAGTGCAATCTTCTCTAGATAAAGAAGGGGCTTTGAAAGCGGAGCATGAGTTTGGGTAACAGGAATACATGACTACATAGGTAAACTAATCATAAAAGTGATATCTGAGGGCACTGGAGATAAGCAATAGAGCACAAAAGGGATGCAAAGAACTGTGTCCTTCAGTGCAGCCTAGGAGGTGAGACTGACATTAAAAGGAGGTTGAACAGAGAAAAGGCAAAAAATCAGTGAAACAGGATCTGAGTATCAGTGCAGTAAAAATATGGATGGAAAGGATGAAGAGTCGTAGGCTGGGTTTTCTGAATGAAAAAAGCCTAAGAGTAAAGACAAAAGAGAGAATAGAAGATAGGAAGGTGTGAAGTAAAACCTATAGTGATGTAGGATCAAGGGGGTACTTTGAGCAAGCAGCTGATCTATATGTTCTTCTGAGGTCCTCACCTTTCTATGGAAGCAAGCAGGCAATATATGTATTAATGGGTTTTAATAATTATATCGGTTTTAATCATTATATTTGTTTTGTGGTAGCACTTTGAAGATCCATAAGGCTACCACCACCATTGCAGAGAGCATATACAGATGTCTTGTAAAGAACATATATAGACTAAATCCCTCCCCCACACAATGCTTCTTACTTCTGCTTTTACAGTTAGCTTGAAAAATATTAATATCTTTGACTGCGCTTGATGTTGCAACTGAATAAACAGAATGACAAAAAGAGCAGAAAGTGTGCTTATAAGCCAGTAAACAAGGTAATCAGCCTTCCCTTGAGTGAGGAACCAGTGGACAGATTTCCAAAGAGCCCAGACTCTGGCCAGGGACAAAAAGTTCAGTGGTGTCATCTAAGCAGGGTAGCCAGATGTTCAAGCATGCACCTTTCTGGCCAGTTCATTTAGTTATTTAAACAAGAACACAATGCTATTGAAAGTCTGGCCATTCATGTTTCCCGAGCATTCGCTTATCTGCAAATACTGTCCCTTGAAAAGGGACATCTGATTTGGACTGTGAAAAACAAAACAAAGCAAATAAACAGACAAAACGCCCTCAAACAGTCCTGCTGGGATTCTGTTTCTTCTGCGGTGGTACAAGCTGCAGTAGGCTCTTCACTGCCTCACTCTTATTGACAGAGTACATTTGTGAGATAGGGCAGAGTAGCTGGCACTGGTTTTGTAGTATCGTGCTAGCATGCATTTCTGCTGGGGTATGAAAACGTGGCAGATGTTGAGCTGTTGTAAACAGTCATAGCATCACTCAAGACACCCAAAACTAGATCTCCCTTCCAGCTGGATATCTGCTCCTAACTTTTTGTGCATGGAAGCTCTTCCTCATAGATTATTTTTACATGGTCTTTGTGGATTCAGCAGTGTCAAAAGTCTTCTTCTCAAGTATTTGATCTCATTGTTTAACCACATTGTAAATTTATGCCTAGTTTTCTTGTCTATTTTGAGTAATATTTATTACTATGTCCTTTCCTAGAAAAAAAAAAACCAAAACTGAATTCCTATGGGAAAAGACTCAGGCTTCTTGAAAGATATTTGGGAGCTTTGAGATACTTGAAACTTCAGCTATTTAGCTGCTATTTCTGTGATTTTTAACATACTTGCAAAGCAACAAGAAATGAATTATCTAGAAAGTTACTGAACAAAGATTTGAGAGCGTGGTGGAGATGTCGCTGGAATACTTGGTCTTGAGAGTAATTGTTTGTCTTTATTCCTTGTACCAATTAAACAAAATTGTTCATTATGTTTTCATTCTACTCTGATGTTAGGTGGTTGTGTTTTGCACACATTGTTCCAGCTCTCTTCATGTGAGCCTCAAGATATCAAGTGACTTGTTTAGAAACCTTGTTTCAGTGCAGACTGGTAATATGAGAATCCTCACATTTGTATTTTTTTTTTAAGGGAAATTTACAGATTCCAAGTGCAGGAAAAAAAAAGAGGAAAAAGCCTCAAAATGCAATGCAGGTATTCCTGAGACACTCAGAAATCAGAGAGTAAAGGAAAAGACTCACGTTTCTTTCTTTTTTTTTTCTTTTTTTGGTTGTTTTTTTTAAATTACTAACATAATGTTCCTGTTCTTTTTCTTTTCTCGCTCCTTTGGTTGCTTTCTCCTGATCACTTCGTGTTTAACTCAGGTATTTTTCTGCTTATTCACCTCTCTAGCAAACATCACTCACAAAGCTTCCTGTTGGAAAAATGTGAACTACAAAACATGTTATTGCTTCTACTTATTACCTGAAAAAAAAAAAAAAAAAAGCCAGAAATTCACTTTGGGTCCCTTGGACTTTATGCAATGGGGCAGAACGAATCTTTGTTCCAGTTACCAAAAACACTAAAATACTATTTTTCCGAGAGCTGAAGAAGAAAATACTGCCCTTGGAAATACACATCTGTCTAAATCTTGAAGCCCTTCTCAGTGCATCCAATTCTGGAGGAGTATTTTTAGCTCTTGAATTTAGCCTCTCAGAATGTCTTGTGGTTTCTTTCAGGAGGGAGCTCAATAAACGACTTTCTTCACAAACAACCCGAGCGTGAGTACCACGCTCATGCCCCACGGAGTGCAAAAGTTCAGAGCACAAAAGCCCATCTCAGTGTCCCTCCTCGCAGGCGCAACCAACAAGGGTTTCCGCACGCGGGTCTAGGTCACGAACACAGGCAGGTTCATGCCAGCCCTGCTCTCTGCAGCAGCTTTTGAGCAGAAAAGCTGATGTTTTGTGTCCCTCGTGTCTCTGACACCTGTGTTAGGACGCGTGCAGATGTCCCTCCCAACGCACACGAACACGCACTCATTGCGCACACGCACACGAGGGGCATCCAAGCTTGGGAACGTTTTTCCCTGCTGCCTTAATTAAAACAATACTGTTTATTACGTGGGTCTGTTTTCTTTCTTTCAGCACCTCTGTTTTTAGGTTATAATTCCTTTATATCTTCATTGTTTTTTAATAATTGGACAAAGTGTTTCCCAGCTTAACTTTTTAGAGAATGGCAAGAATCCCAGCAGCCATGTCACTGGGCCAGGATTTCAGTGTTTCCAGAGCCACACATTTGTCCAGGATATTTATGTCATATTTAGCTTGGTTACTAGAAGCAAAATTTTAACAGTGGAAAAACCCTTTTTTTTCAAGCGTAGATTTACTTCTATAAATCTGGGATTAGTACCTTAGCAGCGAAGTGTTTAACGCTGCGTCTAGGTGCTGAGGCCAAGATCCTGGCCCTGCTCTGAGTGCTGTAAAGCGCTCTGGCAGCTGAGCGTCGCCTGCAGCCGGTGGGTCTGGCCCCAGAGGGCTTTTCTCATACGAGGCAGCAGCAGCTCTGTGTCAAATGGCCCTCCCCAAAGTCCCTGGCTTGGGAAGGTGCCTGACTGCAATGTGACACAGCTGGGAGAAGCCCCCAAGGCCCTTCCTAGCACTCACTCGTCCGGGCTGAGTAATCTGGTCCAGACGCTGCCCCTGTGTCAGCAAATTCAAGAGGCTGCTGGCAAGAGACAAGAGGGTCACTTGTGCCTCATCTCCTCCTTTTCTTTTGCTTAACCCACGGAAAAAGCAAAGCAAAGCCATCTAAATGCCCTTTGGCAACACTATTTTGGGGAAGGACAAATACAGCATATAGATAAGTGGCTTTCTACTAGATTTCAGGCTGGGGCTTTAAAATCAGATGCTGAGCAGACCTCAGAACTGTCTTTGCCGTGCTCAGGTGCTGAGGCTAATGTGCGAATCCTGGGAGGCTCTGATGACCCGTGAGTCTCACTAGCGCTAACAAACAGGACTAGAAATCTGTGCTTCACAGGATGAGGCCTGAACTTCTCCCATACAGCTGTCTTGCTACCTCCATGAGAATATACACAGTAACTACATTTGCTACAACCCCTGCAGACGCTTTTATTTTTTTTGCCAAAATTTATACTTTGCACAAAAGCAGATGTATTTTGCTGACATTTCTTACCAGCCTCTACTCTATACTCCCCATACATCCAGTGTTTTGGATGATTCTTGGTAGGATGGGTGAATGCTTAAAAATACGCTGCTGAGTCCTATAAAACCTAGAGGCCTCAAGTTTTACGTACTATGTGTACTACCTTAGGCACATCCCTGTGTTCAACAGGCCGTATGGGCTGCAGACAGTTTACAAGCAGGGTGTGCTTGTTCAGCTTTGTGTGTTTGAATGGTGCTCTTTCATCCAGAGCCTTTGTATTCACCCCCAAACCTTTTGGCCCTGCTCCCTCTCCAGTCTACAACTGTCCTCTCACCCGCCCTCCTCCTCTACAGCCTGTTTGAGAGCTGAGACAGTCTATCCAGTATGCCCAAGACTCCTGCAGTGGTTTTAGGTTATTACACTTTTATTGTTGCTAGGATCACCTGCCATGGCAAGTAAAAATACTTCTGCCTTATGCCTGGGGAGATGTGGGCCCATTCACATTCTACCTGCAAAACACATCCTGAATCAAGGAGGATTTTGGTATGTGGAGTTGCTGCAGGATTAGCCCTTAGCTGAGTATCCAGCTTTGCATATTCAATCTTGCATCTAAGAAGTGTTCCTCATATCCTTTCTTTTTTTTTTTTTTTTTTTTTTTNTTTTTTTTCATTCTCTTGTAACTCTTGTATAGGCAGATTTTTAACAAAACCAGTAAAACTTTTAACACATGAAATGTGTGTGTTCTTGATAGCAAAATAATATTTAACTGCAGGAAGCTGAAGGTTTAACTCACAAACCCAAAGTCACAAAGGAGGAAAGGATATTTAACCTCAGATTGAGGCTACTTATGATAGATAAAGCAACTGGGACGTTCTGGATTTGTGAGCTGAACTGGCTTACTAGGCAGTTAAAGGGAAGCAACTAAGATGAGGGTTAGGATTCCAAGCTAGGAGTAGTAATGGAAGAGGAAAAAATGGGGAAATGAGAAGCAAGGAGAAATGGTGGAGCAGGGCCTTCTGCTTGTTAGCTAAGCTTATGCTCCTTATTAGATACTAGACTGAATCCAAACACAGTGAAAAGATAACTTCAGGCTTGCCTCCTGGGTGTTTGTTCCAACTTTGTCTGCAGTGTCTTGTTATTTGGATACTCTCAGAGAGAGACACTACATGAGAAAAACTGAGCGTCATAGTGGAAAGTATGAACAGATGTATAGACTACCAGACATATGAAATAATCTTTTCTCATTGCTTAGCACTGGTAAAATCTCAGCACGGCACTTCAAGACAGAAAAAAAGAAAAAAAAATAGTGAAACAAATTCATGGAGAGCATTAGAGCCCTAGAACTCAGAATTAAGAGAAAGCTTTGGAAAAGATGGAGTTGAGTTGCCTACAGAAGAGATGAGATCAGTCTGGCTTCACATATATCATATATTGGACCAAAAGTGACTGACTAAAATTGCAAGAAAAATACTTATATTAGAGACTAGGAAACAGGCTTTAGTGGGGAGGATAATTATGGATGTGTTACTCAAGTGCATTGCATAATCTCTTGTCTCATATGTTTTAAAGAACAGGTTACACTAACATTTTTCATTTATGATCATCTAAGTAGAATATCATCAAAGACAGACAATGTTGTCTTGAAAGTAAGAAGGTAAGTCCTTGCTTCATATTTCCTTCTCACTCTTCTTGTATTCTAGTGCACACAGAATAGTCAAGCATTTTAAGCACTCGAAGAATAATTCAGAGAATCTTAAAATCATAGAAGAATTTGGTTTGCAAGAGGTCTCAGGAGGACCCTCATCTAACCTCCTGCCCGCAGCAAGGTCATACCAGCTTTCTCAGAAAGCTTCAGGGATGGAGTCTCCATAACCTCTCTGGCCTACTGGATTAACTTCCTTTTCATGGACAGTTTATCTATGTCTTTCTGCCCCAGACTGTACGCAGTGTCCTAGATGTAGTTTAAGAAGTGCAGAGGGGGATGACCTCTTCCATCAGTCACTGGTTACGGTGCTGTTGATACAGCCCATGATGCTGTCGCCCTTTTTTGATGCCAGGACATGCTGCTGGCTTGTGGTCAGTTTGCAACGACTCACAGGTCATTCTCAGCAGAGTTTATCCCCAGGTTGTTCACCAACCCATGCCACTGTAGTGGATTTTTCCATCCTGGGTGCTGGCCTCTGCGTCTTCCCCTCCTGACTTTCATGTTTGACCTACTCTTGTAACCTGTTTAGGTCCTTCTGAATGGTGGCACTGCCCTCGAGTGTATCAAATGTTCCCTCCAATACACTGCTATTTCTGGGCTTGATGGGAGTGTGCTCTAACACCTTCCCCTGGTAGTTGGTAGAGATGTTAAACAGATTGCAACTTCCAAACTTCCGATAAGGAGGACCACCTTGTAGTCAGCATATTTGTCTCCAAGAAGCTGCCAAGTCGGAAGAGTGTACTGTGTACCAGGCAGGTGTCAGCCGTGGAAATTAAAAATCTCTTGCTACACAATCAGCTGTATTAAAACTAAAGAAAACGGCTGACCAGAACAGTCACCCTTTGTGGCGGCCTGGTAAACAGGACATATGCACTCAGAATAGCATCTATGCTTTGCATTATTCTTACCTGCCCGTCCCATTTAGGTGGCAGTTTTCTATATTACATTACTAGAGAATGCACTGCCTGATCAATTAACCCCAAGTGAATTGGAAAGCAATAGTTGTTAGTCAACATTTTTATGTTGTGACATATATTTAATTTTGTGTGCATATGTCTATAGGGATATTATGGTAGAAAGACTTTAATGAGAACAGTTTGCTGGTCCTCAGGATTCTGCACATACTTACTTGTTCTTATTAAGCAGGCATTCTGGTCTATAGAAACAATCGAAACCACCTGCATTTTCTTTGAACCAGAGCCTTGCTTTCAACTGAGCATCCTAGTGTTGTAATACTTCATCATATGCACAGTAGGAAAAAACAGTTACACATTTCACTCCCTCTGCATGTATCCAGTGAAAATTTGCCAGGCACGAAATCTTGCATGTGTCATTACAAGGCAGCAAAACTCATTTAGTCAGTGGTTTTTTTTTTAATTTTTTTTTTTAAATGAGGTTCTCAAAATGTGAGGGATGGTCTGGGCAAGATGCAAAGAGCAATGTGGTGCTGTGTGAGTGACCCATGGAGGTCCAAGCCACCTGATGAGTATTTCACCTCAGACAGGGTGAGAAATATTAGCTGAGGCTCTGGAATCAAGTTATCCATGCTGAGTGCGTGTAGCATTCGCACCAATGAGCCCTGGTGAATGGGCAAACCACTAACAGGTTCCAGCCGAGCTCTTCAGCACTGTGTCCCTTCCACGGAGCAAAAACACCCCAAGAATTCAGAGTTTCCAGGGCTGTTAAGGAGCCTCGAGGGATTTCCCTGGTGTCACGACATGTGTGATTCTGTGATTCTCTTGCCAAGCAGGGAATTATGGATTACCTCATGGGAGCTGTAAGGTGCAAAGGAAGGAAGAAGTAGCACCAAGACCACTCCTGGACTCTGTCTATCCACAGTGGGTTTGCTTTTTCTTCCACTTCCCTGCCTGAGGCCACTCACATGCATATGGCAAAAGAATGGTATAAGATGTATAAATCCCTTAGGCACCCTTGCAGTCTTTCTTTACAAATGCTTACAATCATAAAAATAATATTTAAGATGATGTTTCCAATCTCATTTCAAGGGCACAATGCAAGCAGTTTACTTTTCTGTTAGAACACTCCAAGAGGAATATATGCAATGTGCCTGGATTATGGAGACAATAAATATTTGTATCCTTTGAAGTTATAAGCCATTCTTAATGGCGGTGAGGAGTTTTACAAGGCAGTGCAGCTAAGCAAAGGCTAAAATACAGATGGATCAATTTAGAGATTGTACGAAGAATATGGGCCTCCCTCCCAGTTTAATCTAGCATGTCATGACAACCTGATGTAAATAACTAGTGTTTTAATAGCATTATGGGGTGCCCTTGCCATTGTTACTCACACAGTGGGTTGTAGAATATAAGGTAGCTTAAAAATCACTTTTATTCTTCAGAGGATTTACTTCTCAGCTTTCACCCAGTTCATTTTTATCTTTAAACTCTCAAGCATCCACAAAGTGTTGCATTCAGGTTTTCCAATGCACAAGGGAATGATTTAGTTTCTTGAAAAGAGCTCTCTCTTCAGAGTCAGTCAGATTAAATTTTTAAAAAATCAACACGGCACTGAAATAAAGTGCAAAAATATGTTCCAAGCTCTACAGTACTTAATTTTATCTCAAATATTTAAAAAATGACTTTACATACCACTTTTGAGAAAGATGATAATGGCAGCAAATTCCAAATCTGTCTGATGGCCTCATCTGCTTCTTACTGATGTCTGTGTTTGCAGGTAAAAACAGCTCGACCATTGCATTGCATTCTGAATAATCATTTCTTCTAGCATACCAATGACTGAATGTGCTAGAAGTTATCACAGGTTCACAGAGATTTCTTTCAAAAGCAGTGACTACAAGGTCCAGAGACAATGTCCTCAGAAGGATTTTGTTTTGGGTCAATACACAGGCATAATTAAGGATGAAAGGAGGCTACTAGCTTTTATCTACTCTTAATTTGGGCAATATAAAGTTTTCCTGCTTCTCATCACCCAGATTCACATCAATAAGAATTTACCCTTTTTTTTTCTTATAGCTAGACTCATCTTTACTTAATCTTTTGACACATTTCCCAAAGTTTCTAATCTTTTTTGATCTCTGTGTTTAGCTCTGTTGTCATGAGGTCTTTGAAGCCCTGACCCTTCACTCATCTGGGCTGTGTTGGCAGCTTTGAGTGATGATGGTGGTAGTGGTGTCATTGATTAGCTGCAGGCTTCTCTATCCTGAACTCATCAAATAAGAATTTCTCAATTTCAGCAGATGTCTCTGCTTCTTTGCCAAGTGAGGAGTTTATGGACTAGTGATCTGAAAGTCTAGAGACTTGCCACTTAGTCCATGACCTGTGGAACTTCTTTGACTGTGTAAAAGCAGCTCACTAGGCTGCGTTCCTATGAAATGCTATTTTAGAAGTAATTTCTCTCTCTTGTCAGTAAGAACAGGACTTTAAAGCCCATTTTAACACATGGATAGTCTTGCAGATACAGGCATTATTGGTGTCTGCATATGTTCATATTCATCTCCGCTAATGGACGGGAGGAAGCACTGTAACTGCATTGTGTTTAGATGACTTTCCGACCATCATGCAGCTGAGATTCCTGATCCTGAGCAGTCTGAATAATGGGACCAATGGAGCATTTTTCCTCCCCTGTTTGCCCCGTGTACATTGGTTGCCTTTAGGTAAAAATGGACTGCAGAGTGAAGAGACAGGCACTGCTCCACATTGAATTTATACACAATTATATAGAATATATATAGAAACAGCTAGGATACGCATGCAGACCACGACCTAAATATCACCCCTCAGTTCAGTGATGCATCTGTGCCCGTAGAAACCTTGAGTTTTTGACAGAGACTCACCTATAATCCAGCTCAGCTTACCTGAATTTCAGTGCTTTTCTTCTTCCTGATGATGAAATGAGGGCCGTGGCACCTAGCAGATGAATTGCTTGTAGAAACTCTCTAAAGACACTTGTAGATAATGTGGTAAGAGCAAACAGGGTGGTGCCTCGGAGTGAGATCTCTGAGAAAAGACGGGCCAAGACAGTGAGAAAGTCATGCTGTTTCCCATCAATCTAAAGCCATCAGGCCCTAAGATAAGTTTTTAGAGACTTATCTGCTCTCCTGTCTGAGCAGAAAAGAATCTACCCTAGAGATCTCCTATATCCTCTGCCAATTTTCATTGTAGGGCAACAACAAAACAAAGGACAAGACCAAATGAGTGTGTAGATCAGAGTGACTCACGCCCATGCTGGAACATGTATAACCTAGATATCTAAAGTTAAGGAGATTTCTCCTGCTTTGGGATTCAAAACATGATGTTGCTTTCTGAAATATATGTCTAAAATAAGATCAAAACCAGGGATTTCTAAATCAACACAAGCGAAAAGAAAGAAAATGTGTGGTACATACATCCAGGTGCAGTATGGTGAGTATTTACTTCATTGTTAAATATTGTTCTAGGTAATAATAGGCAACGTGCTGAAAATATGGCCTGATATAAGGATCCTTCTATTTTACAAGCCAACCTAAATTTTCCAGCTGAAAATATGGCCTGATATAAGGTTCCTTCTATTTTACAAGCCAACCTAAATTTTCCAGCTTTATAGTATACTTTAAAAGAAGCAGTAATCTTAATCCCTACAATCTTGACCTCAAATTACATTTTAGTGCTTTCTTCATAGCAGAAGAGATGTGATACAGATGGCATTACCTCATGAAAATCCTCATGGCAAATTATGTTCCACTGCTGCATGCATGGCATTACTGCACACTAAGTCTAGAAAATGTGCAGCACTCCTTTTAGTGGCAATTTATTTTCTTGAGAAAAAAAAAAGCACACACATACACACAAAAGAACAGAAATAGGAAACGAGCTAGGCAAAAAGCCCCTATATTTTACAGAAATCCTACAGCACATGTGTATTGGACCAGATCTTTAGACAACATAAGGTTGACAAAACTGGGATAAAACCGTTCAAAACGGAAGATCTGGTCAATTGTATTTTGCTCCGTTTTGTGGCTAAAAGCAATGGATTACTACTCAGGAAATATGGATTCAGTTTCTAATCCTGCTGTGAGCATGGCACAGCGGTGGGCAACACAGTGTCCATTTTACACCCATTTGCAAGGTGAAGCTAGGATATATCCCTGCCTTAGCTGGGTATCCACATGCCTGGTGCTGCAGTGATAGGTTCTGCAGATTGCACTTTCCTCTAGAAGTGCTTAGTTCAAAATCAGGAGCTCCCTGTTATCTGGATGAAAACAAACCTCCTTAAACTTAAGTTTCCTCTTTCTTTTTTTTTTTTTTGAGGCAAAAAGGTCTAACGATGGAAAACACCAAATTCTGGTCAAATAAGAAAAATAACCTCTTTGAGGCAAGCCTCTTTCCCATAAATCGAAACCTCTGAATGAAGTGCCTGCCAAAGAATGCTCTCTTCCTGGAACACAGGGAGCAGAAAGCCAGCAACTTGCTTTGAATGTGCTGAACCGAATTTTACAGCTACATTTGACTCCTAGGTTGACCCCGAGCCTGCCTTTTTTCCTTTTCCTCACAAATACTACTACTGCTTCTTCCAATTCATTGATATATTCCTTAAGGAATATATTTCTGGAAAAAAAAATCTCGAATATGAAGCTGATCATAAAGCTACCAAAACCCTAATAATACTCCCTGCCCATTCTTGTGGTATAAAAATATAACTAATGTTAGTCCAGTGAACAGCAAGTAAGACTCTGGAGGGCTCTCTGGAAGCCTGTTTTGGCGATACTTTTACTTTTCCCTGTTTAACTTTGTAAACCTGTAATTGGCAATAAAAAAGACCACACTTTTGCTTTTTTAACTAATATTTATTTAAACCTTACCATAAGGTGCGCATAGTGGTTTCTTTTGTTTCCAGCAGGATAAAATTCATAAGCAGAGACCAATTTATCATTTAAAAATTATTTTGTATTTTTAACCTAAACCACTCAATTTCACAATGTATTTTTAAGAGTTTTTTTTTTTTTCCTTCACAGCCTTTCAGTGCTCTCCTGTACTTGCAAGCTACTGTGTGTGATCTAATACTGGAAGCGGAGAGGCCTTTGGATGGAGCACTCTTTCTCACTGTGTCTGTATCAGGACTAGTCAGCTGGGCAAAGGAGCCTTACGCTGCCACAAATCTGGAGTTATTTAATGTCATTATCTCAAAGGTGCAGCTTTTTTAATACTGATAGAGACCAAGTAGGGCAGAGAGTTTGGACTGGTGAATCGATATATCCTGACCATACTTTACAGCAGCTATTTCCCGTTTGAGGTTAACAGGAATTTTGGCTTTTATTTTTAGAGATGTGGCAAGAAGGCAGCTTTTCTAAGGAAAATAAAACAGAAACAGGCAGTAAACTAAGGAATAAGGGATAAATACTTTTTGTAGAGATATATGTGATGTTCGCAGTGAAAGAGAAAGCTTTTAACACTTCAAGTAATTTGGCTTTTGTTGCAAAATAATCTTGCCAGTCTTCTGTTTTAATAAAGACAGAAAGCATTGGAGATGTTTGTATATGTAGATTTAAGGGGTACAGGTTTTTAAATTGTTCATGTAATGCCGTTTTCACTTAATCCACCCATTCAAAATGACTTATGTATTTATTCTGAATCTTATTCTTTATTCTGAATCTGCATGCTAACAGTATATCAGAAGGACAAACTTGTACATAGGGAAGATACACCAGAAAAAAGGAGATCAGACTAGGCAAAGTACCACCATGTAACTTGGTAAAGTACCACCATGTGCTTGTTCTGTTCTTTATACAATTTCCTTAAACAGCCTCTACTGTCTGCTCTCCAAGTGAAAATGCATCTTGTACAAAAGTTCTTGTTTTTCATGCTGTGAGAAGAAGAACATCTGGAAATGAAAGTTTTGTGTGAGGCTGGGCTGAGAGTCTTGGGTATCCTTTTAAAAAAAACGCTCATTGTTTTCATCATATAAATATGAACAACAGGAAAAATCTGCAAGTGTTTGATGAGATGTTGTGTCACAAAAGATAAAGTTTTTCTCAGCTCTGATTTCAGCCCTTTTGTAGTGAAAACAGCTGTTGAGGAGCTCATATTTTTTTTTGTCTATTTTTCACAGCAGATTATGTCTTCAGATAATATTTCACAAGATCCGAGGGAAAAGCAGTGATAGATTTGGCTGTCTAATACATCAGCTAAAACTAAGCACAAGATCATTTGCTGTGATAAAAATGTCATTTAATAGACTCGGACCATTAATTTAACAGAAACCTAAGGGAGCTTGATATGTGCCATCTTAGCTGGCGCTGACACCTCAGGACTTCTAGAGGCAAAATATTAGGTTGGCATGTGGTGAAGTCAGGGCACCCTGGCTGAGCAGGCTCCCACAAGCCATGGAGAGCACTCCACAAAAGGCTTGTAGCAAGTCTGCAATTGCATCCCATAGTGGGAAGTGCTACGGTGTGCATGGAGAACATTTGTGTGTGCACTTGGTAATAGTCCAGTTCTCATTTGAATTCACTGACAGCTTGAACTTGCTGATCGCTCAGGCGGGAATAAGTAAAGGGGAAAGGATGGGATCATGCAGTATGTTGCTATTATGCTAGTAAGCAACTTCCCTGTAGTGAAGGGTTGATGTTCCCCCCAGATCTGAAGCCCTCTGACTCTTGCCCTCTGCAGAAGTAACTCCCCAGCTCCCTGGCACGGTAGATGGGAGTCTGCTTCTTCCCAGTGCTGCACGCTGGGACATGCAAGGGGCAGCGGTGCCCAGGTCAGCAGTGTCTTCTCTGAGACTTTGCTTGTGCCACTCAGGCATTGTGTCACCTGTGCCACCAAGGGACAGCATGGAGTCTCTTGCCTTGGGGGAGCTGAGCCAAGAGGTAATTTTCTGTTCCTCTGGAGATGACAGAATGTGCAACACAAGTCTTTAGGGTCTTAAGATACAAAGTGATACAGAGAGGCTAGAGTTGGGTAGGAAACTCATCTCTTCGTCTACTACAAATGGGACCAGCAAAATCCTCGCATACTAGAGCAATGAAGGAAGGACATAAACGCCTGAAAAGCTGAGGAGGCCAGGACCTACAAGAGTGGCAGGAAGGAGGTTGCAAGGAGGTCCCACTGTCCAGCTGGAGAAGAGGACAAGGGTAGTTCCCAAAATAACCCAGGGAGAGTCAGCATCTTCTGCTAACTCAGTTGCTACACAAATGTAGACTCAACTCCAGCTGTGTCTATGTTTGGAGAGGCAAAGAGGGGTGAGAGGCACCAGAAGAGACTCATAGTCTGGTGTCCCTCCAAGACCCCAGCTTGGTAGAGATCTTCCACCAGATCTTCGGCTCTCTTTCTGCTGAACTATTCCTTGGTTTCCTGGAGGGCAGTGTCGGCTTCTGAGGGGCAGCTCTCTGCTAGCTCAAGAGCTCTTTTCTTTTTTTTTTTTTTTTTTTCTCGTGTTCCCAGCATTTCCATGTCTCTGCAATGACTTTCTCTCTAATCTTTCTCTTGGACTTGCCCAATATGGAGATTCAAAATCTGTCTTTTTAACTAATATTGTCCCTGTTCCAAATTTAAGTGATGTTTTAGGGAATTTTAGTCTTTTGGGCAAAATCTTTTTCATACTGACTGTTTAACTGCCTTTTCAATTCCTTGCTTGTATGCCATTCTTTTCTATTTATTTTAGCTATTCTCAGGCACTGTAATTTTAGTATAAGTGATATTCAGTAGTTTTCTGATCCAAGGCTTTAAGTCATATATTACTCCATGGGATTAGCCCTGCATGAAACCGCATGATCCTGGATTAGATGTTAAGAATATGTATCATGTTTTAAAAATTCATTTATGCAACTATTGGCCAAAATTAGAATCAGACAGGCTGATGCTCTCACAAACCCATGAACCTTCTTTAGGCCTTTCTCCCTCAACCAAACCTACTGTAGACCATAAAGTACACACAATACTACCACGGGAAAAATCACATTTTGTGGTAGGTTAATAACATGTAGTTTTACAGGTAGATAATGAGTAGAAAATCATCACATTACAGTACTAACATATTTAAGAAACATCCAAGTAATCTCATTAGCGTCACACTGGTGTATTTACAGTAATTTTCAAGGTTCTAGTGATTTCTCCCCCATGAGGACCCCAGATGGCAAGTCACAGACATATGGATAGCCTCTCTGTAGGCGAGGTAGTATCTGCTGGCATGTAACAGAGCCTGCATAGAACATGAAAGAGCATGAAGAACATTCCAGATTAAGGAATGAGAAATGTGTTGTCCTGAGACACAATACCTCATGGTTCAAGCGTGCAGAGAAACCAACTAGAAAAGGAGCATTATTTTAGAATCTGCTCTATCTTTTATAACTCATAGTATGATCTACAACGTCACAGGCTCAGAAGTTTCTGGAAGACTGGACTTTGTTGCTGCTCAAAGCAACCCCTTCCCTCCATCTCACCCCTTGAATCAGTTACCATTGGAATGCTTATGAACATGGTAAGTGTGTAAGTTTTAAAAATATACACATTTTGTACATGAATAACGAAAATCTGTGCTATTTTAGAATCTCCTCTGGAATTTAGGTACAAATTCATAGATGTATTTAAGTATCTAATGAAGTTTAGGAACATGTTACATTGTTAGTAAAGCTTAAGTTATGTAAAGATGGGATGGAAAGTAATTGGGGCAGCTTAGTACGTGACAAGTAAGTTACTGGTGTGTGTTCATAATTGCTCTTCTGGTGGAGGGCAACATCATGAGCTTTTC
This sequence comes from Eudromia elegans, assembly GCA_003342815.1. Taxonomy (NCBI): domain Eukaryota; kingdom Metazoa; phylum Chordata; class Aves; order Tinamiformes; family Tinamidae; genus Eudromia; species Eudromia elegans. The sequence goes on from PTEX01000287.1 coordinate 825,717, forward strand.
GTCTGTCTTTCATTACCAATAGTGAAACACGTTGGGTAAAATCCAAGGGCAGATACTGGAGTCCTCTCAGACCACCACTTAAAATAGTTTAAAGAGGTATAATGTCAGAAAACAAATGCTTCAGGCAGCTCTCATTTCTTCTTTTCCCTTTATTGTTGCCCTGCACAACAATATTGCTTGTCCTCAGTTTCTTACTGCAGTGTCCTTTGAGGAAAAAGCTACAGATCTGCATCAAATCTCCCTGTCCTAAAGTAGATGGTTTTGATACTGACTTTCATTCATATGCTGACTGTATAAGCAAATACAAGTACATTCCTATAGATCATCTCGCTTGCACAGGTGGCCTTCAGAATGATTCTGTAGACAGTAGAGAGGTAATGAAGAGGTTCAGCAGTAAAAGAAATTGTACAGTTCAGTGGCCTAAACCCAGGCAAGTTTCAAAAGCCTCTCAATAGCTTCTTGAGCTGCAATATGCTGTACAATGAGATCCTTGGCCACATCAGCCCCATGGTGTCAGTGGTGTTGCCTCTTTATGACCAAGGCTGTTTTAGAATGGACTTATTCAGGATTTTTTTTTTTTTTTTTTAAATTAAATGTGTAAGTGAAGTCAGCAGTTGTAAAAAGTGCCTAAATCACAATCCTGGAGACCAAAACCCTCTGTCTTACCACAGAAGGAATCAGAGTCCAGTTGGGAAAGTTCTCTTCATGCAAATTTCCCTTACCTTCAAAACTGGAATGTAAACATCTTTTGTGTCTCAGAAATGTCGTCTGTGACACCACTGTAGTACAAAATAAATTACATGTTCAAATGATGACATTTCAATAAAAGGAAGTTAAGATATTAACTATTATTTACTTAACACTTGACTATTAATTACACATAATTGTAATTTGTGGAGCATGTCCTTGTGGTGTAGATTCTTCAGTAAGAACTGGAATCAACAGGCCTTGTTCTCTTCTTGTCTACATCACCACAAGTAGATAGACTTTTTGATTTGTGTTGCTGTCAGAGAAATATAAAACTAGTAGTGCTTACCATGTGTTGAATGACTATTTCCCTAAATTAGAGCAAGCAGCGTTGGAACCACAGTATCTCTTCAGTGGAAATAAAATAACTCTGCCATGTAATTCAGCAGAGAACAAGCCAATTGCCATGGAAATCAAAGGGAATCTTTCCATTGGCTTCAATGGAAACTGGACTGATGTTGGAATGACAAGCGGATGGATGTATTTTAGTGCACTAAAAAAAAGATCACGACACATTTCTGGCAGACTAGCATTGGAATAACTGCATGAAAGAAATGTCTTCAGTAAGGGATCTTTAATGAAGAAAGAGTAGAAGCTTGGATGGCATTTACTGATTTTTTGGTATATAAAGCCTTTCAGAAATCTCTTAAAATTCAGCACATAAACAATGCTAAGGCCTATATATTTTACCAAGAATTCAATGAACTTGTTTAATTTTGTACATAGGTGCCAAAGAAGAAGATTTTTTTTTCCTGATGCAGTTTAAGAATAACTAGTGGAATTAGGCTTTGTAGCAGTGTTTCATCTGCTATAACACACATAGGAATGGAAAATTATTGTTCTTGCTTATACCAATGAACTGCAAGAAGAGTCTGCAACTTCCCTCTGTTCTTTGTCCCTCAAGTCCAATTCCTTGTTGATCATGGACCACTGTCAGATTTTTTTTTCTGAATTCTCTTGAGTTGAGAATTTTTATTCCAGCTTTTACCAGTGTGCCTGTACCCTAGATAGCTGTGCACCCAGTGAAGTGGACCATTATCCTCTCTTCTGCCAAGGCGGGTTATTTATATCAACAACACTCACCAGCTTCTATCGAAAGCAGTGCATACAAAAATATGTATACAAAAGGCATCCGTCTAGGTGCTGACAGACCTCTTCCTCTGGATGTTTCTTAGCTAGCTGAAGAGGTTACTGCTTTCAGCTTATCCACAGCCACTTGCCAGTACCCTTGCACTGAAGGCTGCTTCATATTCTGATAAATCCCTCAACGATGACAGCTAAAATGACCTGAGATAGCTACAGTATATTCGCAGTAAATATCTGTTAGACCTTTTGGATTGAAAAAAACCTGGAGAATATTCACAAAAAATGAAAATCTGAGTTTACCTTTTGAATATGTTTAGAACTTTGTCAGCTATTATTTCCATAGGCAACAGTAGATCTCAGCCATAACTGAGTATGATCCTCCATTGTCCATATCAACATAAGACAGCTAAGCCAGATTGTAGCAACAAAAAGCCATTAACTTTCCAAAATGTTCAGTTTTCCCTTGGTGCCATCCATATCTGGTCTTATCTATTCAGATTGTAATTCTTTAGGGGACAAATATTTGTTTTTTTCTTTGCAAAATACCTAGCATAGCTGCAGGGTGCTAGAAGAAAGGAAATGGAGGATAAAAATGTGATATGTACAATTCTTTTCCATATGTACTGTAGCATTCAAAAATGACCCTGCTATGTGAACGTATAACATCACATCTGAGTTTCTCTCATTTACAAGGCTTATAAGAATATCCAGATTCAGAATCATCCCAGTGTTCTGGAGGAATTCCAATTTAAATAATTATATTCTACCAGTACTCTCCAGTTTTCAGATTTCAGCTGACATACTTATTTTTATTTCCTTTTTCTCTGTGCTGTTCAGATGGGCTTTGGTAGTGTATAAAGTGATTCATTTGTTTGCAATGCATAGTTAGATAGTTCATTGAGATCTTATGAGACGAACAAGCCTCTAAAAAAATCTTAATAATGTTAACTGAAGGCCCAGTCGTGGGTGCAAATGCTTATTGACCTCTGACTTTGATGAAGCGGTACTGGGTTTTAACAGTATTCCAGACTGAAACAGCAAAAGGAATGCAAGGCAGTCCCAAATGCTGGAAAAAAAATCTGACAATTAGACAGTATTTTTCTTGTGTTACCAGTGTATTTTAGTTACAATTTATTACTTTACACTGCAAACACGCAGATCAAAAGCTAGACAACACTTGGATTTATGTACAAAAGCAATCAAGATACCAGAATAATATAGGAGTGGAATCTTGCCAGAGCAGGGAAACACTTTTTTTTCTATTCTTTTTTTCTTTCAATTCATCATAATGTGCTTAGAGAAGCAGCTTGTGGGAGCTTTGCAATTCCTCATGAGGCCTGTTTTCCCTAGACACCCTAAAAGCATTTTGTGCCGATAAATGCAAATGACTGCAAAGGCCAAACTCTCCCCTAAGAAGCTCTGACAAGCTAATGAGAGAGCACTCTGGTGAAAGGAAGTGGAGACAAAGAGTGAGCAGAATGAACAGTTTGTCCTTTAGGATAAACCTGCAATGTGGGATGGTACATTAGATCTGCAGGACAATTCAGTATAAGCCCCTAATATTTCTCCAAATATTTCTGTGAATCTTCCCGATGCAAAAGCAAAGCAGAGAGCTGACCCACTCCTCACCTCTTTATGTGCTGGAATGAGGAGTTTCGTTGGTGTTTATATCTTTCCCTCCTTCCAGGACGGTTTTGTCATTACATGCCTGAATGGATGCACGCAACTTAGTGACACTGACAGCTCTGATTCCTTGCTCTTTTTCTCTAAGGGGTAAATGATTTTTGTGACTAGGAACGATGTTTGTGTTTTGGAACACATGTTACAAATGAAACAAACTGCCATTCTCATGACAAAGTATATGTTTGTCTATTTAATTACATTGGTGAACAGCATTCTTTTTGAATTATGAGGTAGCACTACAGGAAAATGTTTTATAAATTTGATTTTTTTTTTAATTCCCAGGCTCCCCTACTTTAAGATTGTGTATACACATAAGTGTACGAAGTGCCTACAGAGGTTTCGCATAGGTATTTGTGATCACAGGAATACACCTTACTAAGCTCCGTCTGGAAACATTTCTAGATAAATGGGCTAGGAGATAGATAAACACCAGTGTGCATACACCAGCTGCCTGCTCCCCATACGGATAACCCGGTGAGTTTAATTGTAGTCCTCATCTAGAACATGGATCCCAAGGTTTCAATATCAAGGCAGCTCCACGTTGCCACCTTAACTTTTAGGTCGTCCTCCAAGGGCCTCTGCAACTTGCCCTGAGAGTCAGAGGAGCAGTCTTGTTTGCCCTGGCTGCCTTACCTGGTGTTTCATACGAACCCCGAAGAGCTGTGAGGGATCAGACTTCTCTGCTCTGTCACCTGTGAGGGGAGGAATGGACCAGGCTAAGCCATTCTGACCACCCCGTGCCGCTAGCAGAGATGAAGCATCCTATGGCCCATGACCATGAGTACTGGTGTGTTCAGCGCTGTGTATCCATATTGTGCCCCAGCCTCTGAAGCTCCACAACAGCATCTCCGAAGCTCCATAATAGCATCTAGCAGCAGGGGGAGGCCTAAGCCAAGCAGCCCTGGTGGAGAGCCTGGCAAAGAGGCTAAGAGAAGCAGCCACACAATGCGAGAGAGACGTGGCCGGAAAAGTTTAAGAAAGTTTCTTAAAAAAGTTAAAAGAAAAAAAAAAAAAAAAGAAAGTGAGAGTGGATGCAAAGAGAGAGGCTGGGTAGCCAAAAAACAAAAGCAGCCAGAAAGCTAAACATACGCAGCTGAAGAACTTAAAAAATTCAAGAGGAAGACATAAGAGGTGGCCAGAACAGCATTAACAAAACAGACTCTCCCTTTCCCTTCCCCGATCATCTTTCATTCCACTACATCCTTCTCCTCAGTTCTTGGCTACCCTTTCTCTCCTCCTCCCTCCTCCGAGCCATTGTGGAGGACGGCTCCTTCGAAAGCTGTTAGCTCAACCTCCCGCTGCAACGGCAGAGCCTCGGGCGATGGCGAGGCTAATGAGGGAAACCGCAAAAAAAAGACAGAAAAGTAAATATGATCAATTAAGAACAAAGCTAGGTCTAAAAAAACAGACCGTTTTCTCCATTGAATATTCAATATTCACTTTCCTCTTTTCAAGAACGAGGCACTTGCAAATACTTATGAAAGTGTGATTGTCTTCTTAGCTTGTGAAAGTGCTGCCATATGTCATGTAGATGAATAGTCATTTTATGTATGTGGGACAACCTTCCTGGATAAAATCAATTGACATGTGATACCTTGTCATTGCACAGTGAGGAATGTGTTTGGCTATTCTTTCTGGTTGTAGGATGGCAGCAAAACAAGAAAAGCATTTTTGCTTAGCTGCAACATTCAGGATTTTGTTTGTTTTCTTGCTGTTCTTTGTTTTCACATGGCCATTTCAAGAGAGCAAGAGCTTCTGTGTTGTGGCAAATGGACAAATAGTAAAGAGACACTTCCACAGTCAGTTCAGCTCTGAACAAACCCTTTCCATATTCATTGCAACAGATGCTGGCAGGTGAGAGGAATCACTGGCAGTGGATAAGTGTTCCTGGAGATGTTGCTGGTGAGGACATTGGCTTAAGCTGTAAATGCAGCATGCTAGCCATTTTAGTTATGTTGTTGTTTCTGCTACAGTAGTGCTGAACGGGCTCCCATGGACTTTACACTGTGTAAGCACAGACTAAGATGCCACTTCTGGCTCAGAGATCACAGCTCAGGTAATTTTAAGAACTTGTTGGATTATTTGTAAGTCTTGGAAACCACTATTGGACTAAAGCTTTCTAGGTAAAGGCAGTCTCTCTGCTAATTTGTCTTCTTATTTCATTTGCAGGGTCCTTAGGAAAATGAGAAACTCCTTGTGTTGGTCTTCAGGTTGGGGGGCTGGCCAGGTGAAGATGTGGAGCAGCAGCGTTTGTAGCCCAAGAACATGGGCTTCACATGCTTTGGAGCCTTTAAATGTTCTGCTATTGTAGTCAGGGCATGTGCAATTCTGACTCAGATCTTTATCTGGAGTGATTTGACTCACTGTTATGTCTACTTGTTAGAGTCAGTACAAGGGTTAGTCTGGACCACTTGTTTCCTAGGCTAAGCTTGCTTGGCAAATTCCTGCTGTGCTGGCATGGGTTGCATTTGGGGTCTTCAATGACAAGCACTGCACTAAGTAAAAAATGGTTTCACATCTTCTCATATGCACCATATCAAGCGTCAGTAGAAACCAACTAACAGTTTTGTGTCTGTTTGGACTTTCTGAAACCATTAAGGATGGCAATTGGTAGACTGTCTGGATGCATGCCAGAAAAAAACACAGCTTCAGAGCCAGAAGAAACAGTCAGAATAGGCACAAATCTAACTAAAGTGCTTGTGGCAGGGCAGTATTGTGTGAGCTGCACACATGCTCCGGGATGCAGACACTACTATCTTTTGAATGAGATGTAAAACCCGATATTACCCATTTACGGCTGTAAAGGTCACATGGGACCTTTTGCAAGAGCAGGGATTAAGATCGCAGAATGCCAGCCAAATCCAACTCTGGTAGCTACATTTTGCCTATCTAAATTTTACTGCAGTTTAATTTGGAAGACTTTACTTCCCCTTCTGCAAACACAGCTGTGTAGTGTTGCTGGTGCAGAATGTCTGCTGCTTTCCACCTGAAAGGATATTTCAACGCTGCATGTACTGACCCATAAACATATAGCCTGTAAAGCACTTAAAGTATATTTGAGTTTACATTTAATAAAAATAGGTTATGGGCATTGTGCATGTCTATATACATACATGCATATGCATGTATATATTCACTTCTATATTTATTCCTCTATAAGCTCATCTATACAGGTTACTCATATATGGATGCATGTAGGATATCCTCATTGGGTGAAAATATACTTTCAGATAAAAAGTAGTTTTTATATACTTAAAGTATATAAAAATATTTACCTACATGAACCATTATGTAATAACATAAAAATTAGCATGGAAAGTCCCAACTATTTTTAAAATCCTTTCTCTTTCAACTAGTAGTTGGTATTGCCAGGAATAGCAGGGTATTAATCAGTGTTAAATCATGATAATAGGCAATATCACCACGGGCCCTTAACATTAAATACATGAGGTCCTAAAGAATCCCCAAGCACTGTAGAGTGACTTGAGAACAGGATTATAAATTGTAAGTGAATTGATTAGTCTTTGGTGGATCTAACTGGATGCAGAATGTTTAAAGTGGCTCGTGTATGTGTTAATGATAATTACGATTTATTTCAATGTAGCAGTTTTCACCAGAAAGGCTCCCACGGTGCTTTACATTTTGTGGTTCAGAGCTGCTGAAACACGGTAGATGACGAACATTTAAACGAAGAGCAAAAAACCACAGCAGCCAGTGAATGGGAAACTTTCATCCACGACACAGGGACAGGCTCATGGGCTTACGGGAAGCAGTATGAGACTTTTGATGTTCACAGCAGCTCGGGGGTTTTAAGGGCACCTCTTAAAGACTCAGCTCAATAAGCTGTCTCATAGTAAAATACAGCTACTACAGAAGGATGAAGAACTTGGTTTGCTCTGCCAATTTGCAAACCTTATAGTTCCAGGATGTCTGTTCAGACCTGAAGTTTCGACCACTAAAGTTGTCCCCTCTGGCAGTAACCATACTGAACTGTAACAAACAGCTCAAGGGCTGGATCACTGAACAGTGGCATTGCAACCTCACTTTGTTTCATGACAAGAAACCTCAGTTCAAGAAAAACACACGTATTTCAGCAAGCATTTTATCATTTTATTGCAGCAACTCATCATTTGACAGGCGATAGAAAGAGCACCATGGGAAAGAATAAACTCAATTTTACTAGCATAACCTAACAGTGAAATTAGCTCATTTCTGCGCTTGTATAGGACGCTTTGCAAGGTGGCCCATTATGATGCTATCACTTTTTTTCGAGGAATGTCATATAAGAAAAAGGCAAACATTTTAATGAAATATTACATTAAAAAATAAAGAAATTATTTGAACTCCAGTCACTTTTCAGCATATTCTCGTTCCTTTCACTACTACCCTGTTTCTTTTTCATCTCATACTGTGCCTCTATTTTTGCCTCACTGTCATTCAATAGTCTTGCATTTTAAATTTCAGCCTGCTGGTACCTTGCTTTATTGTGTATCCTGTTAGAATGCATTCTAGAGGGGAGGTGTTCAAAACTGTGCTGATGGTTGTAATCTTTCCTTATCTTAATGTCCTCAAAGTGATGTTATTATTTAAGAAAATATCATAAAATAATTTTCTATTGCTTATGTTGGAAAGTGTGTGAAATCACTTCAGTGGACTGTATCTTTATTAAAAAATGCTATATTGCTTTTATATGCGTTTATACACAAATAACATTCACATCGACAATCAGCAAAACCAGCAATAATAATAACTAGCAATGTGATAATGTATAATAGCAAAAATGGAGAAAGAATTACACAAATCACATAATATCTGAGAAGGGGGTAATAATAAATAAAAACAGGGAAATAAGGGCAAATAAAGGACATCAAACCATTGTTTAATAATAGGTGGATTTGTTAGAATCCTTCTAATAAATTATAGTGTGGTCTCTTGAAGAAATTGAAATTATTATATTTTTATACTTTTGGCAATATTTTCTGATATATGCTTTAAATAAGATGCTCTTCCCAGTTTTCATTTGAGAATTAATATTTGCACCTGCTAAAAACTGGGACTTCACTCTAGCTTCAAAAACGGTTCAGCTTTGAGCAAGCGGCTGCGCAAGCAGATTTGCTCTTTTGCTTCAAGTTTATCTGTAATAACTTGTTTATGATGTGTTGCCAATGAGACAGAGTAGGAACTATCCATCACTAATTTCAGACCCATTGTTATATGGTTCACATTTGAGGGCTTATGCTTCTAATTATGTTTAAGTCAGTAAAACTTGTAATAACCATTCGATTCCTAAGGACGAACACTAAATAAATAGAACAATAAACCCATTTCTAAATCAGGTTTCCTTCCCATTATGTTTTTTTTTCGGTGATATCACATCCAGTACTCTGTCTTGGATAATATTAAATTAAAGGAAAAACACTCTCATGCTAGGAGAATATTTTCATACATCTTGTTTTGAAGTTGCTGTATACCTCAGTGTTTTGTCTAAAACAATGTGGGACACTCAGCTAAACAGAAAACAATGACTCCTAACTCCTATTTGTTAGAGTTTAAAAGGATTTTTTAGCAACTATGATGAAATTGCTTTCAATTGCTAAGGAGTTCATATTTTTGCACTATGCTTCATAACTTCCTAACTGAATCATTGTTTAACATTTCTAGGCCATTACCCACTTTAGTTTCTTATGTCTTGAAATTAGCTGGAGAAACAGATCTATGTATAAATTATTCACATTTGATTAGCTCCTTTGTGTGCGTCACCAGGGTATGGGGAGGCCCACAATATTTGTTTTGCTGCAAGTGTTCCAGAGGTCAATATGTACTCATGAAAAGAGCTATGCATTTTGGAAGGTTCATGAAATTTGTACAGGGAACTTTGCTACACGCCATTTGTTATGCTACCACTTAAAAAGTTCCAGGCATCCAGTCAACAAGCAGAAATAATACCTCAGGACCTGTCATCTACCACAAATTGCAAACACTTGAATAGTTACACTGAACTGTTTGGGAACTGCCTGAAAATGGGGTTGAGTAATTATAAACAAAGCATCCATTTGCAAAAATCAGGGACAGATGCCCCCCAATCCTTCCCAAAATGGTCTAAATTCATTATATTTTTAGTATTGCAATTACAATTTGAGTTTTCTTACCAGTTTTGAAGCTGGTGTCTATTTTCAGCTTTTCAGGAGAAAATAATTGTAGGGTTAGTCAGTTACCTGAGCTGGATGGAGCTGAATTATGAATTCTTTTCTTTTTTAAAGTGCTTTATTATCCAATAAACACTAAAGAATCAGGTTCACATGTGGTATGAACAAAAGGAAAACTTTGTGTGCTTAATCGCTCAGTCCTGGCTGAGAAAACAGTCCGTGATGGTCTTGGCTCAGGAAACAAATCCCTGCACCCTGAGCCCTCCAGCCCTCCAGTCTCCAGGTTGGAGACTTCCTTTGCTGATCCAAACTCTGGCAAGGCCAGCAGAGATGGGTGATTCTGAAGCACCTAAACAATATCCATATCCTGATTTCTCCAAATAGCTGGGCATCATCCTTAAATTCTTACATAGTCTTTTAGCGCTAAAAATGATTTTGCTCCAACATTTGACAGCTCTTATTGAACGTGATCTGCTAAACGAAAAAATAGCTTTGACTGCCCACCTCACACTCAGCTCTCTTTTATCTTCTGAATGTGGGTCTGTTCAGACTTTCTACTGCTTGCCCAGCTCTTGCCTATCTTTGCCTCCAAGTCTGCATTCTGAACATGTCAGTGACTTCATCTTTCCTCACATCCACATTTCCTCATTCACAGTCACTTTTGCAATTTACATCTTTTAATAGCCAATCCCGTTTATTCCACTGTAACTCTCCCTGGGATTGATTCTGTGTGATGGCTTTTTATTGTTCGCTTTCCTCAGAATTGTAGAAATCTGAGATGGAAAAGGCTGATGAGGTCATCTTGTCCATTCCCCTTGCCAGTGCTGAATTGTTTCCTACAGTCTAATTTTAAAATTACTCATTCGGTTGGGCTTCCGCCTCTCTCTTAGAGGATTATTCCATAGTATTAGGCCATATATCACACGATTAGGAAGTTTTGCCTGATAGTTATCTTGAATTTTCCTTCCTCTGTTTTTGTTCCATCATTCATAGATATATCCCATTGGGCCTCTCTAAACACTACCTTTCACTCTTTTAGAACAGATATTCATCAAAACCCGCTTACCACTCCACTTTTCAACATTTATTTATGTATTACCTCCCCCATCTCCAGCCATACTGTGTAGTGATATGTCTGATTATGTCTTTATCCTTTTGCTCCACAGCCGGTAGGACAGCCCTTTTCACTCTAGCTCATACGATAGCAGGTACCCTATGGTGACAAGAACTCAGGTCCCTTCTCCCCCATCCAGCTTGCAGTCATGTGCTCTCTTGTGCTTGAGAGACAGGCGTGCAAACTCTCACATTTACGTGCCTACTGTGAAGATCTGCAGCACATAAACCTTTTGCTTCACGTAGTCCTTGTGCTTTTTGGTAGACATGCTTATCTGTGCAGCTCAAACCCTTAGCTACAACACAGGCTCCTGTAGTTGTTACAGTTAGAGCAACATAAACAATTGCTATTCTAATCTTCTTCCATTAAAATTCACGCTCTCATCAAGATTTTGACAATATCAATTAATTCTATTTACACCTTCCACTCATCCAGACAAAACATTGCTGTTCTCCTCCCAAAATGAACTTGCAGGAGAAGCTTGAATACAGACATTAGTCTTGCTTGAAATCAAAGAGGCTCCAGAATTATCTGGGTGATCTCCTTCAAAAAGGCTGTCACCCTGAAAGGGCTTGAGCTTCTCTCATTTTTTTCACAACCAATTTTCAAATCTCATGATCTACCACTATTTAGCTGTGAATTTTTCAGAATGGCCTCTCACCTCTTTGTGCTTTTAGGTAAGCGGTTGCTTTGTCAGATGAGCTCTCCTGCTTGGGTTGAGGATGTATAAAGGAAAATGCCCCTTATTTAATGGCATAGAAAATGATTTGAAAATCTTGCTTCTGCAGTGGAAATTGAGCAGTTGGAAATTTGACTATGAGCAGTTCTGGCATTTTGTTCTCCCACTGTGCACGCTGGATACTTCTGGCCACGCTGAACCTAGCATGGCCTCTAAGAGATCAGTGTGCCTGGTGCCTGTAGTTGTATAAAAATACGTGGTAAGAACAGAGCGCATATGCTGGCAAAAACAGTCACCTGATTTTCACAAGAGCTGGAGAATCTCTTGGTTTCCTCTAACCAAATAAATACTTTTGGGAACAGCCTTTCTTAACCATTTCCAAATCTGACAATTATCTCAGTGGGGTTGTCTCCACCAAGTCCTGTGGAGCATCAGCGATCTGGTCAGAATAGAAATAGACAGGCCATGAATAGCTTGAGTAGGAGGGAAATGAGAGGGGTGATTTAGATGAGCTCACCACTTAAGAAGCATATGGGCAGGCGCGGAAGTGCACAGGCAGTATGGGCATGGCCGTCTGAGACACAATTACAGCGTGATATAGGAAGTGGGAAGTGGAAGTATAGTTACACCAGAGCTAAGAGGTAGAGGGATTTCTGCCCCTCCACAAAAAGCCTCTGTAGTTAGAAGTCAACGTGCTGCTCCCTGTGAGACTCTCATGCATGTGGCTTTATGTGCAGTGCCCTGGCTCTGTTTTCTCCATCACTGCTTCCCCAGCCTATGGAGGGTTATTTCTGGCAGCTCCTTTCCTGCCCTTTTCCCTTCACTCTCCCTCTGACACAGCTAAAGGTACCCGGGGAGAGCAGGGAGGAATCACATCTCTGGCCCACGCGCCCAGGCTGCCTGCAGGTTTTTCTCTTAAGCACAGTTAGCCAAGAGCTGTGCTTTTCCCCCTGCAATTTGCTCTCTGTTTTGGTAGCAATAGAGTATTTATTCTGTGTAGAACAAGGCAGACTCTTAAAGGCTCTGATCCTAATCAAACTGAATTGACTAAAAATGTTAGCTTGTTTGGCTCCCCCTTTCCACTCCTAAGCTGATGTTGTCCCTTCATACAACCTCTCCCTATTGAGCAGCAAGCTGTTATACTGAAAGACCTTGTAGTTTTAAATAATGCATCCTACACACGGTTCACAGTTATCTGCCCATGGATGTTATTATTAGAGAATAATGAAATATTCGGTGTGGGTGTAAGGGGATTATTCCAAGCCAGAGTACCACTTCTGCAAAACTGATTTGTATTTTTTATCTAAGCACATTCCGCTAGTCTATAAGATACACAAACTCTCTAAGGAACGTAAAAAAAATCTCATTTTTTCCTGAAAAAAAAAAAAAAACTTCTTAGCTTGGTGCAAAGTTCCTTGTGAGAAGGAATTCAAAGCAAAATTTTGATTTTTTAAAAATGTTTGCCTTATCTCTGGACGTGCTTTGGATGACTTAATGTTCACTGCTAAGCATTGCAAGTGACACAGTGCAAATAATTGCAACTAATATTTACAAAACTCATTCATATCTTTGGTTAGTGGCTTGAGAATTGCTTTATGTCCTTTCTCAGCTTTCTCTCTTCAGCAGAGCTGTCTTTTCTGCTATTTTTATGCACTCTTCCGTGCATCAAGTGATTTTATTAAGACCACCGTTCCTTAAATTTTACATTCCCTTCTCTCCTTTCTTCTTTTTATTTCTATGCCCTCCTCCCAGAATAAAACTGTTTCTCTTCTTTCTATCATCCAGTTTTAGAATTACTGAGGTAGACTTTGAGAACGCCTTCCTGAAATGAAAGAGCACAATGCAGTAACAAATGTATTCTTTCACATGTTAGCCAGGCATGCTTTGTTTTCCTAGTCTCACTGGAGTAACTTTCGACTCGGGAAGATGCAGCTCAAAAGCATAAAGTGGAGTAAAGTAGATTAATGAAAAGAAGATGAGCAGTGAGATTCTGTACTTTAATTTGCTTCCCTCTGTTGTGCTAGTCAAGCCAGATAACTTAGTTTTCACTTTTCATTTTTGAAAGTTCTTTCTTGCAGTAGGATGGGAGCAATGGTTAGCTGGTTAACCAGGAGTTAACCACTAAGTGCTACAGATGCTGGAATTCACTGGCTTGAATAAGAATGCTGGAAAGTAGGAGCACCACACTGAGAGAGCACTTTAATGTTGTTCACAGTCATGAAGATGGAGCTGAGCTTTGCTTCTGAGCAGGCATCTGCTGAATGACCTCCTGGTTTCTATACATATTTAAGGTCAGTTGAGGTTGGGAAGTATTTCCAAGAGTCATTCTAACAACATGTTTCCTCAGACTCCTGACATTGGCTTGCTGCTTAGTGGTGGAAGGAGCTCAGTTACACGTGAGGAAGATTATTTCATATGGGATGGCTATGAGAGCTTTTGCAGAAAGATGTGAGCTTGCCCTGATTGTGCTTTTGAGAGCCAGCAGAGCTCAACGGTGTGATGCTTAGACCAGCTCCTCCAGACCTTCTGCAGGGCTCACAGGCACAGGCTAGACTCTTTGTTGGTGGGATTTATGGGGTTTGAGTTGGCTTTTAGTATAAGCAGCACAAGAGCTCGTGACTGGCCAGAACATTCATAGAGCTTTCCTGCACCGGCTTGCAAAATATGATGTAGACACACTTCAGAAGCAAAGGCAAATGTGGCTTTGGCATCCTTGTTCTCATCCAGACTGTTTCAAAACTGCTGAACACTTGTGAACGTCTTTGCTTTTTGGATGGCTGATGTGAAACACTTGAAAAAGGACGGGTTTTCGGAAAGGACCAAACATCTGGACTCATCCTCACAGCCTATTCTAACTCCTTGGAGTTGGAACACATAAAATTACCCACCACTGGTGAGGAAAAGCTAGGTTTATGGGGAATGGTCGAGGCTCCATGATTGCACATGCGTCAGAAACAAAAAATGAGGAAAGAAAAAGGTATATTGAATTCAACCAGACCTCCAAGCAGCAGCTCTTTAATGAACCTGGGTCAGTTCCACCCTCACCAGGACACATCAGCACATGATCTACGTCTCTGTGCTCAGAGAAGTCTGTGTGCACAAAATATCTTTCAGCAACAGGATACGGGGCTCTTCAACTCTGGGTTATTACTTCTGCAGACACAAAACCCTTTTCTTCTGAAATATATGCTGGGTTAGAGCCCAGTGCCCACCTACTGAATTCTCAGGCTTTGATTCCCAGGTTTCCTCACCCTGTCAGGGAATCCAGTAGTAATTTATGTTGCAGGCCCAAGGCCTGGCTCATAAGCAGTACTGTCCGTGCCAACGCAGTTGCAAAATTTCTTTGCAGTAAAACGTTTAATGGGTCTGAGTATAGATGTGAACCCTTGAGGAGTGTTATTACGATATGCATTTTCTATATTTCCTTACACATTAGTTGTTTTTCTTTCTCTCCTTTTTTTGCAGAATATAGTTTTATTTAGTGATACTTACACCCTGAACACCAGGATCACCGCAGTATTGGCTCCATCAAGATTAATGCAAGATAATGGAGTGACCATTAACTCCTAATTTTAAAGACATAAGAAGAAGCTGGCCTGGTGCCAGTCACAAGGATAATGAACTTGCTGCAGCTTCTGAGAAAATCAGTGGCTTAGGAAGGAACTGGGGAAGTAGCAACACAGGTGTGGAGTAGATATGAAGAACATGGTAGGGAATCGGAAAGGGTGTGGGAATTTTGGTGGTGATTTGAGGGGACTGAGGGTATGGTTGCAAGGGCAGCCATAGAGGATATAAGGATGAAGTTAAGGTTATCACAGCAGGGCATATAGGACAAAAATCCCCAGGAAACAAGGTTTAATTAGCTGTGCTGCTCACGGAATAACTAGCTTTAATTAAGCTTCCCTTTCATTTCTAAAAGGAAAATGGAAGAAGAATAAAAGAAGGAAAGGAAAAAAACCTGAAAAAATAAAATAAAACCCCATAAAACAACATTTTCAAATATATATATATAAAAACATATATATATATATTTGCCAGCTAATGTCCTGCTTCCCTACACCCTAGGAAAATTACTAATTACATAACTGCTCTTTTCCTTCTAAACTCTTTTTAAAAGGTTACCTGTGTAACCTACTATGGCACCTCCTGTTATAGCTAGGCATTTTTTACACAGACATCTGTGGTAGAAACTCACTGTTCCCTCTGATAAGTAAGAGGTTTTGAGACGGCGTCTTTGCTTGCAGAACTCCGGGAGGACTTTCCCCATTCCCTCAGCAGGGTCACCGCTGCAGCTAACGCCGGTAGGAAGGTATATCTTTTGTTGTATCTTTCCCATGAATTGCACCCCAATAGCGATATCTGATGGAAATTCTTCTTCTGTGCGTTACTGCCTCCTCTTGCAACATGAGTGACAGTACTGATGAGAGGTGGAGAAGCCTTCAGTCACCTCTGGGTCACAGAAATGAGTGGAGAACCTGATTCTCCCAAAATACTGCAGTGCATCTGGATGCTGTGCAGAGCCCATTGATGCCATGGGTGTCCTCTGTAGCCAGTCCACAGTAAAACTGTCCAGGTCCTTCAGACACCAGGCAGGGGACCTGGCACCACCATTGGCCTGGGGACAGAGTGCCTTTGAGGAACTGAACTTTTACCCTGTCTTGAGGGATTTCACTGCCTTGTGATGAAATCGCTTTGCAAGGAAAAAGATTTTCTTGCTTTGCTTTGATTTCAGCCCCTCTGCTTGTACTTGCTGTGTCAGTTGGTGATTGACTGTGCTGTGGAGGAGCCACAGCCTGGCGTTTCGCCTGGAAAGGTCTGAGCTCTGGCCCCTCTGGAGCTCTGGGGAGGCAGATATTGCCTGGTTTTTAAAGTGGGGGTGCTTGTACCTCACTCTCAGCGGTTAGACGGGCTTTACATAATTAATACCTGTCCACGTCTCAGAGATACTTGGGTCACAAGCACAGCTGAAGAGAATAGTGGTCAATAGAAAACAGGAAAGTCAGTTCTTGTTCTTCAAACAACATTCACCTTGTTTAAGAAAAGCAGAGGACAGGAAAAAGAAAGAGATAAATGAGGGAATGGAGAGAAAGAAACAGAGTGAAAAGAGAAGGAGGGAAAGAAAGTAAAAAAAAAAGAGAAAAAGGAGAAAGAAAGGTAGAGGTTTGTGCAATAAGGAATAACAAAACCATAAAATATATAATAAAACCACATGGAAAAAGAATATAGTTGATTTCCTGCATTTCTCTGAGTTATGTTTCAGCAAATGTACAGCACACATACCGTGTTTAAAACAGATTTGACAACATATAAAACATTAAAAATATTATGACATTGGCCAATATTTATGATGTATATTTCCACGCATAAAATATATTGTGTCATGTCATTGATTTTAAAAAGCATGGAAATTGGCCATGTCATAATATTTTAGAGCTTTTTTATACATTGTCAGAGCTATTTTAAATATACGTGCTCAGCATTTTATGAAACTTCCAACACATGGCCATACGGAAAATATATTCTGGGTCCACAGGAGACCAGCAATTCAAATGTAAAGTTTAGCTAATACACGTTGGCTAGCACAAGAAACCTGTTTTTCTTTTTCTTTTTTTTTTTTGGGTGTACTTCTTGAGCTTGAACATATCTGCCCTGCTGCACTGTGCATTGGTTGACCTCAGACTTTAACAGTTCGGCCTGGCTGTGCAGTTCTCATGTAGGAGAAATTCAATGAAGTTTTGCAGAATGGGACTGTCTGACAGCATATATGGCTATATAAAGCCTTGGGAAAAAGGAATGCAATTCAGCAGACAAATATGTTAAACCTCTAAAACTAATAATTTTGTTTTAAATGGAGCTTTTCAGCATTAGATCGCAAAGTGAGCCTTGTAACCTGTGTAAAGTGAGAATTGTAACCCGTGTAACTCAGAAAATTCAGAAAATCCTTCTTAGAAGAGGGTGAAGACAGGTAGTGTTATAATATTGGATTTTATCTGTGTGAAAACAGAAAGGTTAAAGGAACCGAAAGGTTAAAGCAGGATTATATGGAAATTCTGGCTTCTTCTGGAAGCAAAATCTTCAAGTCTGTTCTATAATTTAGCATCAAGACCACCCTTGGATTTTGAAATTTCTTGAGGAGTGAATTTAACAGTTGTTCCAGCAGATTTTTTTTTCTAATTACACTGCTAAACTCTGCATTTACAGGCTTTTTTTATACATTATGAATATGAAAATATATGCTATTGCAATATGAATATGTATATGAATATAACTGCTTTTTCTTATCTTTTAACTTCTCTCTTTCACCCTTCCTGCAGGCACAAACTCCTTTGCTGTCACAGACTTTGCATGACATGCCACGCAGTCTACACAGGACATCATAGACTGTCATCATGTCTTAATGACCACGTTTCACCTGCTTGGTTTGGCAGGCCCCAAGTCCAACCCATGTGAGGCCACCACATGCACAGTACAGGAGATTTGGGGGCTTTATTTACGCTTCATACTTCATATGTTAGCAAAAAGTGACAGGTAATTGCTTCCAGCACACTGCAAAAGGTATCTCCTAAAGCCTTCAGAGGAAGCTGGGAAGGAGCAGACGTGGCACTTATGGGGGTGATGTACAGAGCATCACCAAGCCTGCAGAAACATCCCAATTATAGGCATGGCTGTAACTGAGGATGGGCAGAGGGTGCAGGGGAGGCAGAACCCTCCTTTGGCTTCAGCAGCGATACAGAGCTGCCCTCGCTATCACAGGGCCTTGTCACACTGCTCTATTTGGACCACTTAAATGATACTTCCCTTTTTGGCTCCCAAACGCTGGTATGGCAATTCCTCCAGTTAAATATGTGCCTAATTGAAACAGCAGCAGTGCTTTAAAAATAAAGATCAGCTTGGAGACTATTTTAAAAACAGCCCAATTCTGTAAATAAAGCTCCCCCCGCTGCCATCTCTTAAATTAGAATTGACTTTTTTTTTTCATTTGCTGGTTGATATGGAATGTTTTTTCAGCACTTCCAGGAACACCGGGATTCTAGACTCTGTCCAACTGGTTTAGTTTAGATTTCCATTATTTGTTTGACTGATATATCTGAAATATTTTAAGGGGTAGCATAAAGACATGGATTCTCCAGAGCAAGTTATTGCTTTCACATATGCTCGGGTTTTTTTGGAGGGTTTATTTTTCAGAGGGCTAAAGGAGGTGAGGGAAAGTTTGGACAGCATGCTCACCAATGCTCTTTTCTTCTGTCTTGGGTGTTTCTTTGTCACTCACTCCATGTCTTTTCCAAGCAATAATTGAAAAACAGACTTATTCTTTGGGAAAAAAAGACTAACTGCTGCAAAGTCCTAGATATTCAAGATAAACATAGAAACACAAAAGAGCCTTAGTTTCTTAGAGGCTGGAGGACCGCATCATCCCCTGCTGAGGAAAAGGGAAGCAGGGAAACGACCTAACCAGTGAAACCTATTGCCAAGTAAGGAAAACAATTTGAAAGCTGGGTATGTATTTGCAATTAGAAACAAGGACTCCATTTCTTTTTCTTTGGGGACAAAAACTTGGTTAGGCAGGAATTTAGAGTAAGAGCTTTCCCTGTTTCTCGGGAAAACATACACAATGTGGGGGCAATGAAAACTGGGGGGTTTATATATCTTTATCTCCAGAGGTTGTCAGACTCGAGCCCCTTTTGTTACAGTGGTGGCTTTGAGACTAAATTTAAAATCCAAACCACTACAGTGAAAGGAGATAGAGGCAGTGGGTAACCTCTGAAAGAAAGCTAAAGCAACTGAGAAAACATGGCTCAGCAGGAATACTGCGTGGCGTGAGGACAGTTAGTCGCTGTGTGTCCAGCTGTTTAAGGATGCAGCACGGCAATCGTGACATGTTTTGAAGTGTACATAGCAGAAGTGTGGCAGCTACCTGTTCTGGGACTGCACTGTTCAACCCTCCCTTTGCAGAGCATCACATTGGCCTTTATCCCACAGAGCAACTGTGGAGTGTTTTCTTTGTGTTAAACAAAAATAAAGAGCAAATATTTGTGGTTATTGATCAGAAACATGAGGAGTTCAAACTTAAAGAGGCATTCAAGCTCCAGATCCATGCCCACTTTTGTAGTTTTATGGCGAACCTTTTCCCTTCAAGAAGAGTAAAAACTTATATATGCTGTGCCAAGCTTAAATATAAAACACCCCAAAGAAACCATTTTAATGATTTCCTCACAGCCCATGTGGACCCATGTTACAAGGAAAACGGGTGCTGAGAATATCCAGACTGATATTCAGGTCTACAGGGCCTGATCTTGCCATCTGCGTCCTCCAGACTGTCCTCCCTCCTTCTCCATTGGCCTGCCTTTTGGGGCCAGAGCCCTGAACTTCTGGCAAGACAAAAAACAGCATTTCAGGAACAGGCCACTTCACTTCTGCAGGGAACAAAAATGCTTAGTGCACGCTTCGGAGCCCAGCAGAGGGGAGAGTCCTTTCTGCACAGATCCCGCGTTGCAGGGCTTCTGCTTATCCCCCATCACTAACACCTTCTTGAATGTTATTTCTTACCTGGAAGAGTCAGCGGGTTTCAGTCTGAGAGGATCTGGCCATTAGTGAGAATGTTCAGCAACACCATGGAATAGACATGAAACATCTGGCACGCTCCCAGATACACACAGCCTGGAACATTTAATGACGCTCCAGGGATGAAATGACCAATCTGTAAACTCCCACCTCCTTTAGTTTTTATTTTTTATAAGTGCACTATTGAGCACGCAGTGCATAGATGCTTTCTACCTATTTTGTCTCTCTGTGTTTTACTTGTGACTCCTTGGGGTCCAATTGAAAATAAATTGTTCTGCACCATTTACTCAGATTTTTGGCAGGATTTTTCTAGGAAGGAGCAAGGAATGCACTGTTTCGACATGAATTTGCTCACAGGTCAATCCTTCTGCAATGCACACAATTTAGAAATCAAAAATTACAGGATTCAGAGTTTGTTTCCTCTGAGAAGACTGCACACACATTTTCTTCTCTGCCTAACACACAGGTACATGCATACATGCGCACGCGCACAAGCACGCACAGACACCTAAGTGACCTTGACCGGCGCTGTGAGAAGTGTGGCAAGGCTGTCGAACAGCAGGCAATCTCAAATATCCGTTTGCACGGTATATGTTCATATACACATGGTTGTCCCTGCCTCGGCCGCTTGCCTCCTCTTGGATGCGCCCTGGTTATCCCAGCATCTAGTCAGGACCTCCACACAACATCCCGTCAGGCCCTGGTTCCTCTTTAGTTTTCCCCCAGTTCCCGCTCAGCCCCATGGCAATTGCTCCTCCGCTGCGAGGAAGCTCCCCAGACCCCCCTGGACATCAGGTTAGATGTAAGAATGAATTTCTACATGGAAAGAGTGGTGAAGCATTGGAACAGAATGCCCGGGGAAGCTGTCGAGTCACCGTCCCTGGCCGTGTTCAAGAAACGTGTGGATGAGGCGCTTAGGGACACGGTTTAGCAGGCAAGGGTGGGATGGGTTTGTGGCTGGACTCGATGATCTTGAAGGTCTTTTCCAACCATAATGAATCTATGATTCTATGATAGATATAGATATATGTATACAAATAAAACTCGTTTCTTCTTTTCATGCCTGTGTGAGCCTGGTGAGCATTACAGAAAATGTAAATTCTTAATCATGTGATGAAGAAGAATACCAAAACAAAAGGGCTTTAGTTCCTATCGTAAATGTATCAGGACTCAACTGCATTTCCATCTGATGGTGCTACGAAATTATGTCTTGCAGAGCAGAATGTACACGATGAATGTGATTTAGTTAATCTAACAATTTATGTCTTTACTATGTCAACAGTTTTCTTGGATTAACTCTAAAATTCATCCCAAAATGAATACTTTGCAACGATAGCTCCAGCAACACTTCTGTATATTGTCCTTTGCATTTTTGTTGGCTTGCTGACATCAGCATTTTAATACTTAATATCCTGTGAGCATTTCTGTGTTTTATAGTTCTGTGTGCAGTGGAAAAAAGAGGGAGGAGCGGGCCTAGGCTCTCTAACAAGGAAATGTACATTCTTCTTTACTGATTTTTTTTTGTTCTCTGCTAATCACTTTTTTTTTTTTCCAATTAACTTAAGCCTAAGGATGAACAACTGTCAGAACTGAAGAGGGTGGATGGCAATGTGCATGAGAAGCTTGGTTATAACTATTTTATTTCCTAGGCTTCACATGAGGCTCATTTTATATGAAGGGAGAAGATTAATACCTTTGGGTTACTAGAGAAATACCCCAGGCCTGTAACAGATTTATCTGGAGAACTGCTAATTTCCTTGGTTCTATCCCTTTGCTAGGTTGTACCTTTCATACGCCACTTTTAAATAAATAAAAAAAAATCCTTAAAAGAAATTCTGTTTAAGAGATGAGCCCTCCCATTTCTCTAAATGAGGGCAAAGAAGCAGTGAACCTGCAAGTGAGGGGTTTTAAGCTGTTTTGGAAATGGTGCAGAGAGTGAGGAGAAGGGCATGTGTTTACAGGAGAAGAGCTTGTGTTTATAGACCTCTGCCTGTAAGTCCTCTAGTTAGCATCCACCCAACTAAAGAGGAAACAACACAAACCTGAAAAAGAGGAAACAGGAGCTTACTTAATAGAACAGCTGTTGAAATATTCAACACTGTATTTGAAATCTTCAAAATATGCAAGGTAAAAAGTATGGAATATTCAAGGGATAAGATGGAAAAAACACTTCTTGAAAGGCACAACAATTTGTGCGTTTCAGTTGTAGTCGTGAGAGAGTTGGCTTTAAATCTACGACCTTTCAAAGTTACACATTTAAGGCAATAACCTCCTTATCTTTCTTGAAGCTTAGGCAACTTGGAGAAGAGACGTCTGGAAGAAAGATGTCATTAGGGAGTTTTGACCCATTGGTGATGCAGCTTGGCAGGGGACTATAGGATCGGGACCGAAGGAGCACAGTGCTCCCCGAAAGGCCTCAGTTCTTGCATGCTCCCTGCACGCTGGAGCATCTCCTCCGTCATACTCTGGTTCAGTGGGTTGGCTCAAACAGCGACTACCTCTTCCGTAAAGACTCCTACTGACCTCAGTGGCCTTTGGATCTCCTAGAGCAGGAGGTAGCCACGAGGAAAAGCAGGAAGGACCTGCCTCTCCCATGTGGCCTTGTGTGCCTGCTTGCTTCCCGGCCCAGCGAGTCTGAAAGGATTTTGAGCATCCACTTTGGACACTTGCAGAGAAAATCCATGCAAGAAATCTCCTCTAAGAACAAAAGCAAACAAAGCCCTTTCTATAGCTCTTGCTGGGCACTGTTTATAAAGTGAGCAATTTGGAAAGGGCTTGTTCCATATTTATAGCATTTATAAAAATAGATCATATGGCTTAAATATGATACTGTTTCCCACTTTGGGTAAAGCAAAATCTTTCCTCTGGAGTATAAGATATTTCCAAAACGGAGGTCCGTAAAAATTCAGAAAAAAAGAATGCAGTTTATAAAAAGCATGCTGACATTGTAAAAAATTAATAGTATGCTTGGAACCCTTTGAGTTTCCAAAATGGTCAGTTCAGTAGAAAATAATGCCACTTTCTTATTATAAAATTGAGTTGCCTGTCTTAGGTTTTTTCCCTAATGAAAGCATTTTTGGAGAGAATAAAGCTCACATTGAGTGTTCACAGCCCATCTCCCCCTCAGTGTGTAATTTAACCACCCAACCCTGTGGCCTGGAACACTTTCGATTACAACTTTAATAGTTATTTTGGAAAAAAATGGTAGCCAAATATTCAACCTTTAGAATATTATGTATGAGAGTTTTTCTTCTCTTAAATGTCATAGGAAATTATGATGACTCTGTGTGTGTGTGAGAGAGAGTGTGTGTGTGTGCACGCCGAAGCAAAGTAAATTTACTATTTCATGCTACTGGATTCCATTACTTGAAACCTTGACAGCTACAGCTCTGGGAGGGGCAAGGAAGCTGGGCCAAATTCACAGTCACTCTAAAGTGGGTCATATTAATACTGCTTTAAAGATCATCTCTATAAATAGCCCAGAAAATAAAGTGCTGGGTAGTACTGGACTCACCCTGGCCTGGGTTCCATTATTCCAAGTAGAGGAGACATATTTATGTAGTGGGGTTGCCCTTAAGGATCTGTCAAAAAAAAAAAAAAAAGGAAGAGCTTTATTACACAGAAGTCATTTAATTCTTTTGTACTCACAGTTAGCCTGAGAAGAAATCACTGTCAAAATAAGAACTGTATATTTTTAGCTCTCAAGAACCGAGGTTTTTCAAAACTGCTTAATGTTTTATTGTTTTCTCAAATTAGCCACAGAAATTTCAGTGGCAAAACATATGACATTCCTGATTAACTAGGACCAGGATTAGATCTTCAAATAAAATGAAAAAGAGTTCCCCATCAATTTATAAAGAGGCAGGTTTGAAAAAAAAGATTGAGAGATTTCAAAGAAAGACATCAGAGCTATCAATGGCCACTTTTTATTTCTCCACTTATAAATCCAGCCTTGCAGAACTTCACTCATCTGTCTGTCTGTCTATCTATGTATCTGTGTATTTTAGTATTTTATGTGCATTTTGATTATTAAAATCTTGAAAAAGGAATCAGATGCTAGGCACTAAAGACTTGAATGTCTTTGTAGGCAACTGAATTGTATTTCATTTTGTTAGCATCTTCCTTGATAAATGGCAAAGAAAAGGCCATTCTGTGATCATGTAGGCATTTTATTTCATTGTCTTCATCTGGATTAAGTTCCAGTACATATTTAGTGTACTATAGTATAGTACTACTACTACTACTACTACTATATTAATTAATGACAACTGTACAAGGCTATGAAATGTCATAGGTTGGGAATAAAATCCCTTCAGAATAGTTTAAAATATCTTTGTAAAACTTAGAAAGTAGGAGGTGCCAAATATATTAGAAACTCTTCCTAATTCCACAGGCTTGAGTCCAAAATTTGAGTCCAAGTTGCACACAAAAACATATCTTAGAAAATGATCTACTCTCTTTCTTTTAATTACCTCTGCAATTCAGGGAAATGAGGACATTCCAACACCACAAACAAGTCTATTTTTATGCATATTGAATATGAACATATAAAGGATAATAAAACCAGAAAATGAAACTGTGGAAAACCAAGGCAAGTGATCAAAGTTCTTTCTTGCAGCTCATCTATTGTTTTTCTTTGAGAGTTTGGAAAAGATCTTCACCTTTTCATGCTCCTCTTTCTGTATTCATAATGTGAAGTTCCTGGGTGTCCCCTATGCAAAGAATTTGTTGCTACATAGATGATATGTAAGTGTTGGGTACAGTTATTAATTCTTCCCTTACATGTCTTCAAAGATCTAATAAGTTTCCAAAGATACATATTTATAATTATGAGTTACACTGTCATAAGAAAATATTTGCATCAATTAAGGAGTTTCTAGAATCCTTACTTGTCAAAACAAAACTTTTCTGTATCTGTATCAGAGATAATAAATTCCATGATCCCCTGCAGAAGGAATAGCATTCTCATATTTAAATGATTGACTTTCCAAAAGCAATTCTCATTCTTTTTCTGAACAACAAACCAGTCTTTTCCAAATACGCTAACCTCTGCAAAATGGACTGTTACTTTCTGCAGCTAATAAACAGATAACTCATTCTTTGCAGCTTTTATAGATCTCTGAATTTGGAGGAAATACTACAGAAAGCATGATTTGTTATCTAGCTGCTGGCAACCTGAAGTCCTCTTATGGGAGCCCCCCGTTTCTTTTCAAATGCATAATTATTTTAGTCCATCCTTCATATGCAAGGAAATCCAGGGTTTACTTTATCCTCTGCCACGGATAAGATTAGGTTATATCGGATTGGGTAAAATGAGTAGATTTTTTGCAAACTGTGTGCATACTGAGGTACTGAGACCATTCTCACTAATAGCAATTTTATGCTTGTCTTGTATTTCTGCTTTCAGTTCTGGATTCTGTCCTCTTAGAGCACGTTCTGTTTCATCTTCTGTGCAGGTTTGCCTCTCCAAAAGACTGCATTCGAGACCATCTCTGCAGCAAAATGACAGTATCTTCTACAACTTGACAAATCTCTTCCAAGCTTCTTTTGCTACTTGGACTAATCCTAAAATTCCAGAATGCTGCTAGATGTTTCTCAGATTTTATTAGAATTGCTACTAGGATATAATGTTTCATAGATTTTATTAAGATTGCTTGTTATATGCCATGAGCAACAAAGCATGACCTGTAAGCTTAGATTTTTATCATTCTTATTCTCCCCCTCCAATGCTGCTTACATAAAGAGGCAAAACTCTATTACTGTTTCATTGGACTGATCCTTAGTAACATAATGATATAAAGGCTGATGATAATATGTGCACACATATCCTCTTCTTCTCCCTTCTCCAAGATTTTGCGGAACAATGTCTGCAGCAAATGAACCTTGTTTCACTGGAAAAATACTCAGCAGTATTTAGAAGTAAAGAATTATGTTAAGAAGGGATATTAATTTTTTAAAACTATATATTTCTTTTCCACCCCTGCCAGGGAAACAATGTGAGAAAGAGCATGTTCATTTGAGATGAAGACCTTTTTTGTAAACCTATAAAGTTTTTTCAGGTTAATTTCAGGTTAAATTATGATTTATACATACACATTATCATCAAGGGAGAATACTAAGCTAAAATAATAAGAGCAAATGTTAGTACTTAAGACAAATGACTTGTCCATAATATCTATGAAATTTTCTCTCTGCACTGCAGTAAAACTGAAAACTGGCATTTGAGAACTTTATGATAAAGACTGTGACCACCACCTAGTCATAATTTTAGAGAGAAAATTCAAAATAACTACAAACATGTATACATACATGAAGAAGATTGTTATGAGACTGCTAACACTCCTCAGCACTGAATGACTAAAATATTCTAAGGGTATAAAAGAAGCAGTCATGAACGATTTGTTTTATTTATAACTATTTTCAATATTTCTTAAAATGTATTATATTTTCCTATACTTTTGGATCACCAAATATAAACTCAGCTGAAAAGTAGTCTCTTTTTTTTTTTTTTTTTTTTTTCT
>PTEX01000288.1:0-54231 GCA_003342815.1 Eudromia elegans
GATACTGCGGGCTGTACTGGCGCCTGCGCAGCGCCACCGCGGAGCTCTTCGGGCAGCGCGCTGCCTGCGTGCTGGCCCTGGCGCGGGGCTTTGCGGGGGCCTTGCTGCACCTCTCCTTCCCGGCCACCCTGCACGTGAGTGTCGGGASGGCCGCGGRGCTCGGSRCCGGYGCCRGGGCCCTGCCCGGGCYGGCTGTGGCGGCTCCCTGGGCCCGCAGCCTCGGGGCGCTTCAGGCTGCCTCCATCTCCCCATGCCAGGGTGCCCTGCCCGGGCCCAGAGCCCCGCTGCAGCCCTCGGTGCAGTGAGTGCCGCCTGCTCGTGCTGCTGCTGGGGACACCCTCAGCCCCTGCGCGGGGCCCGCGGGGCTCTGYGTGACAGCTCAGGGCTGTTGCCCCCGCACAGCCGTGCCCTGCGAGCCCCTGCCCAGCCCTCCTTGTCCCTCCGCAGGTAAGCGAGCGCTTTGCCCGCTATCTTGATGGGCAGGTGCGGGAGCTGCGTGGGGCYGCGGGCAGCGCGGGGCCGTTGCAGCGGCTGCTGGAGCCCTTTGTCATGCTCTGCGGCCTGGAGCTCGCCCATCCCTTCGAGCACTTCTACCGGTGAGGGGGCCGTGTCTGCGCGCGGCTCGAGGGCGGGCGGCTGGCGCCGTGGGGCTGGAGCGGGGGCCGAGGGCAGCCCTGAGCTGACGTCGGTGGCCGTGGCAGGTACTACCTGGGGGACCGTCTCCTGGCGCAGGGACCCTCGTGGCTGGAAGGGGCCGTTGTGGAGCAGCTCGCGCTGTGCTTCCCCAGTCGCTTCCCCCAGCAGATGCTGAGCRACGTGGCCGAGGCGGAGGAGCTCCAGCAGCAGTTTCAGCTCTTCCAGCTGCAGGAGCAGGACAGGCAGCTGCTGGAGCTGGACCCGTGCCTGGAGAGCCCTGAGGTGAGCGGCCCAGTCTGTTGGGGAGCCCCTTTGGAGGTGGTTGTTGGGGGTGCCAGGCCTTGTCCTGAGCCCCCTTGTGCRCGTGTGCCCAGGTGCCRGGAGAGGTGCCCRTGGCGCCGGCKCCAGAGGTGAAGGTGCTGGTGCTGTCCCCGCGCTGCTGGCCCGTGTCCCCCTTGTGCTACCTGGATGAGCCCGGCAGGTTTTTCCCMGGCGCCCTCAGCTCCTCCCTGGCYGAGTTTGCCGACTTCTGGGGGCAGCGTGAGCGTGGGGGCSYGGGCRGCGYGGCCGYRGGCCTGGGCTCCGCYRGGAGCCCCYGGCRGCYGCGCTGACGCCGTCTCCCCCCAGGCCAGAAGCGGCCGGGCGGGGAGCGCGCGGAGCCCCGGCGGCTGCAGTGGACRTGGCTGGGCCACGCCGAGGTGCACTTTGGCGACTGCGTCCTGCACGTGTCCACGCTGCAGATGTACGTCCTGCTGCGCTTCAACGGGGCCGAGGTAGGAGCGGGGCTGTGGTGGGCGAGGGCTGGAGCCKGAGCCGGGCTGCGGCAGGGCCCCRTCCTCCCTGTGGGGGGGTCTCCAGCAGCGTAGGGGGCCAGGCYCCTTGYTGKTGGGGCTGGCAGGGGCYYRTGGCTGAGCACTGCTCTCTGCTGTGCTCCCCTGGCAGGAGGTGGCCGTGGATGCCCTGCTGCAGGCCACTGGGCTCCCTGCGGAGCTGCTGCAGCAGGCCCTGGCCCCGCTCACCTGCGACACGGGCRTCCTGGTGCAGAGCTGCGCGCGGRSGGGTGAGTGTGGGGCTGGGCCCCGGGGGTCTGCGGGTGCCTGGGGGGGCAGAGTCGCCGGCGGGTGCTGGGGCAGGATGGACGGTGCTGGGCAGGGCCGGGGGGGGCCTGTCTGTGCATGCTGGAGCCGCGGGGAGGCCGGGGCTGTGGCCTGGGCTCCGCGTGCGGGGCTGCAGCTCGGCGTCCGTGCTGGCCCGAGTGCTTCGGGCGTGGGACCCTCGTGCACAGGCAGGGCTCGGGCGCGGTGGGAGCGGGGCTGGCCATGTGTGCGGCTGGGTGCAGGCCCTGCATGGGCCGGGGCGGGCGCTGACGGCGGTGGAAGCAGCAGGGGAAGGTTCGCTGGCCCCGTGTGGGTCCTGGGGTTCTGGTGGGGCCCGGCCCTGGGCCGGGCTGAGCCTGGGCTGGCTGCTGCCTCCAGGCACCCTGCGGCTGAACCGAGCGGCCCTGGCCCACGCCTCCGGCCGCCGCCTGAGGCTGCTGCCCCAGCAGACGTACCTCAGGGCAGAGACGGCCGCCGCCAGTGGGGCCTTGGAGAGGAAGAGGAACGTGCTCTGCTGCCTCATCGCTCGCATCCTCAAGGCGGAGAAGCAGCTCCACGTTGACAACTTGGTGTTCAGGGTACCGAGGACAGGAGCGCGCGGGGAGGCAGCGCGGGGCCCCGGGCGGCAGCGTCACGCAGGCTCCGTCACCGCCGCAGGTGCTCGATGCCTGTCGGAAGGGCGGCTGTGGCCCAGGCCCGCAGCTCCCGCGCTTCTGCTGCCACAGCGTGGACGTGCTGTCCTGCGTCCTGCACCTGCTCCACCAGGGCTGTCTCCGGCGCCAGCAGGGCCGGCCACAGGTCCTGGAGTTCGTCTCTGCGGAGCCCCCGCCGGCCCCCTCATCCCCGCTGCAGCCTGTGGTTGCCTTCCAGACTGTAGAAATCAGGACTGGCGTCCGCCCCCCCTCTGCCCCCACGAGACAGACCTTCTCCACATTTAGGTAGAGCCGGGTTTGGCTCAGCCAGGTGGACACAGCCTGAGCCCTGCCACCCCCTTCCTGTGGACTCCAGATGTTTATTTTAAATAAAGGAGCCTAGTCTTATGTAGTCCTGTCCTACTGTGGAGATTGTGTTGGAGGCAAGAGGAGAAGTGTGGGACCTGCTTCTCTTCCCTCTCACCACCACAGGAGGTGGTCAAGCCCCAGTCTCTGGGTCCAGCAGTGCTGCCATGCAAGCCCTGCAAAGGGCACACACAGCTGCAGTAATGGTACCAGTATTAATTTATTAAAATTAATCCAGAAAAGTAACCGTACAATAAATTTAAAAAAAATAGAATCTTGTAAAAAAAAAAGAAAAAAAGAAAAGAAAAAACTGCCCTCCCGCCCCCCGGCCTGGTCTCGGCAGCCCGAGCCCTCCCCACCCGCAGCGCTGCACCAGCCCAGGTGGCAGCACGGGAGCCACGGCCAGGGCTCAGCCCCAGCGGGGCAGGGGCTGTTCCAGGGCCATGGGAGGTGGTGAGAGGGGAGCTGGCTGCTGGCCAGGGTGCAGGGAGGGCCTGGCTTGGGGGCACTGGCTTGCGGGCCCGGCTCTGTGTCTGTCCTCTAGCCCCCTGCCCTCGAGCAATCCCGTTGACTCCAGGGCTGGGGGATTGGGCTGAGCCCAGCCCAGCTGGGGCCCTGGCCAGCCACAGAGCTTGCCCTGCAGGTGCCACAAGGGTGAGGGTGCCCCTGAGCACTTTTCAAGTCCCTCCTAAAGGGTGCCAGCCCTTGCCCTGGGCCACTGGTGGGGATGAGGGGAGCAAAGTGCCGAGGCACCCTGGACGCTGCTGGAGGGGACCCAGCCCTGCTCACACTGGCCTCACCTCTTCAGGCTTTGCTCTGGGAGCAGCAGGGCAGGAGGCATCGCCCTCTGCGGAGCAGGCAGGGGCTGGGCTGCAGCCCCCAACAGTGCTGCCCAGCAAAAAATGGGGGACAGGATCACATTCATCTCTCCAGCTCCTCCTGTAACCCTGTGTCGCTTGCCCCCCAGGCTGCCGTAAGGCTCACATGTTTTTTGAGTAGCCAAAGATGCCCACAGGGAGGTACTTGACGTGTGTTGGCCACTGCGCCGCCAGCTGGAAAAACTTGACATCATTCCACTCCACCCCATCTATGGAGACTAAAAGGACATGACACGGTCAGGAATAGCTCCTGGGCAAGTCTGTGTGGTCCAGTCCGGCCCCTGTGGCCCCTCGAGTAGTTCCTCCTCTACTCACCTCGCAACATGGTGTTCTGGTGCTTGGCTGTGCAGATGAGGCGCGTGATCCCTTCAATGACTTGGCTTTTGGGCTCCAGGTCCTTCTCCTTTGGTTTCTTGCTCAGGAACATCACTGAGGGGAGCAAGAGCAGATTGAGCCAAGTTGAGATATTCCCACCAAGCCCTAGAGGGGAGTTGCCACCCCAGGGCTGGTCCTCAGCCCTGGCCTTTTCTGGTTTCTCCAGCCCTTTTCACACCAGACCATAGCCCCAGGGCTGCAGGGTGTCCAGGACGTGGGTTTGGGGTGGTGGTTACCTTTCTTGTTCTTCTCCTTGGTGACCACAGTCATGGCCATGGTGCTGGGTGGCAGCAGCTCCCCGGTGCTGGGGATGCGGCTGACCTGGAGTGAGCGGAAGTTGCTCTTGAGGGTGTTCTTGATGCCCGTCTCCCTCTTCTCACCCTCCTTTTTCCTGTCTGCCCCTTGCGTTGTCCAGTAGTCCACTTGCAGTCCCATCACCTCCACGCTGGGGCTCAGGGACCTGTGTGAGACAGGCGGCAGTGTGCAACACGCAGGCACCATGTGGGGTCCCATCTTTGCTTCTCTCCTTTCCTGCATCCCTCCCATGGGAGTGGACCCCAAACCGCAGGGCCCACCTGCCGCCCTCCTGCCCCAGCACTCAGCACCCTGGTGTGAACAGGCTCCCTTACCCAGCACCCGAGAGGCCGCTGCTGACAGAGGGCGAGGGCGGCGGGGTGCCCACCGTCTCCTTGCCGTAGGGGACTGCTCCACCGGCGGCCGGCGTTGAGCTCAGCAGGGAGGGGGTGCAGACTGTGGCATCGTCTGAATCCACTACGGAGGAAGAACCGGGGGTCAGCGGCACTCTGGCAAGGGGGTGCCCCCTGTGCAAACCACGGCCCGCCCAGGCTCACCGGAGGCGCTGAAGGACTGCTCCACCAGGCCCACCTTCACCACCTGCAGCGAGAGACACGTCGGGAACTGCCCCAGCCTAGCCCAGCTGCACCCCCTCACCTGCCCTGTTGTCCCCCAGCACGCACTGGCCGCCCCGCACACTCACCCCCACAAAGGGCACAAACTTCTGGCACGAGTCCTCGTCGGGGCTGCGGAAGGAGGAAAGGTCGGTTGGGTGCCGGCTGGGGGCATCGCCGTGTCCTCCGGCCGCCACGAGGACCCCGCTCTTCTGCTTTCCCTCCCCTGGGGCCTCCCCGTCCCTGACATGGCAGCACAGGGCACACCACACATGGAGGCAAGGAGCTGCCCCCTCCCCAGGGCTGGGAGGGGGCTCGCATGCAGGAGCACAGCCCGGCCCTGTCGTGGGGCCACGGCTCCTCCGCACAGCGAGACGGGCGGACGGACGCACACTGGAGTGAGGGTGGGCAGCACAGGAGTGGGGGGACCAGGCAGCGGCACAGCAAGCACAAGCCAATACCTGATATAAAAATCAAAATACAGACTTCTCTTCCTTGGGTGCCAGAAACCAAGAGAAGTGAGACGTGAGAGTGCAGCTGGAATACGCATGTCCCCTGCCACCTCCCACCCGAGCCCCCTTGCCACCCCAGCAACGTGCCCAGCCTGGCCCAGGCGCTTGCTCCCTGCCAGAGGGACTGCACACACCAAGCTGCTGGTGACCACGGCCCGCGGCGTGGGGCAAAGCGGGGCACGGAGCCTTTCTTGGCCTGTTCCCCTGCAACATTCACCCTGTGTGAGGTGGGAAAGGCCTCCCCAGCCCCGCTCACCTCTTCTGCTTGTATGTCAGCATGGCCTCAGAGATGGGCAACTGGTGCGAGAGGCTGGCTCCGGCAATGAACTGGGCGATGCGGCCAGCGATGTCCACCGTGTCTGCGGGCACAGGGGCAGCGAGGAGCCTGCCTGGGGCCTGCCCCCCTGCCCCAGCACTGCCAGCTCTGGCCTGCCCCACTGCACACCTGCGCTGGGCGGCTCAGCCCGGCTGAACAGCTCCCGCCACGCCGTGTCCAGGAAGAGGGTGCTGTATTTGTTATCTACTGAGGCCAGGTACTTGGCAAGAGGATGAGAGCCTGCAGGTGAGAAGGGCCGTGTTGGCTCATGCCCAGGCAGCCCAGGGCAGCAAGGGGGAGGACAACGCTGGTTCGTGGCAGGGCTCACCCAGGGGCACAAGGAGGAAGCGGAGGTAGTTGAGCCAGTCCGGCGTCTTGCTGGCCAGCTGCTCCACGAAGAAGCGGAGGACAACACTCAGGTAGCTCTGGTCCCCCGCCACGACTACCTTCACTGGGGGAGGCATGTGGGAGTTACAGTTACAGCTGCAAAAGGGAGAGAGAGAGAGGGAGGAAAAAGCAAGAACGGGAGAACAGAAAGACAGCAAGAGAGCCTGAAGGGCTCACCGTGCTGGCCCACGTGTTGGGAGCCCAAGGGCTGCACACAGCAGCTCTCTTGCTGCCCATTTCCAGCCTGCTTGCACCATGGTGGCCCCAATCAGTCCAGGGAGCTCCCACCTTCCCTTCCTCTCAGTGCTGTGCCCACAGGCCTCAAGGTCTCAACCAGAATCACCCCCATTCCCAGTCCTTCCTTGCAAGCACAAGAAACTGCCAGGCTGGGCCCAAGCCATACTCACTATCGCTGGATGCGGGCAACAGTGGTGTTGAAGGCTGCCTGGATGTCTGCCACGGAGCAGGTTGCGATGACCAGCTGCTTGTGGGCCTGGAGCTGCTCACTCACGTACTGCCAACAGAGAGCACAGTGCTGAACCGGGTGGCGCAGCCCGCGCCAGCCCCCGCCTCCTGCAGCCCCTGCGGCTGGGGCACAGGCTCCGCCGTTGCTCACAGGGGAGCCTCTGCCTCTGCCCTTCCCTCTGCCTCGCTTTCCCAACACTGCTTCTGGCTGGCAAACCTGGGGAAGGGAGGGAGTCTCACCAGTGCCATTTGCAACTTGTACACACGCATCCACGGTCATGCTTGCTCAGCCATCAACCACTCTGTGCACAGAGGATGCAGGTGCTTGCTGGGGTTTTGGTCATCCCCATATGCTGGGGGCAGCTGACAACCCTGCTAGTGCTCAGGGGGATAGGCAGACTGCACGATCCCGAAGTGACAACTCTTGTGCTTCCTAAGGCTTGCCCGTGTCAGGGCATCCCATATAGCTCTGACCAGCGCAGTCAATAGCACTCAGCACCAAGCAGTGAGGGCACGTGCTGCATTTTGCCAGCTGGCTCTTCTGGGACTGCTGGAGGCAAGGTGCTAGGGAGGACAAAGCAGCGGTGGTGTGTGGCAGCCTCTCCTCACAAGTCCTTGCAGATGGGAAACCTGTACTGGGGTTCCCTGACCCCTAGACCCCTGTGCCCACTCACCTGCCCTTGCCACTCAGAGACATTCACCAGCACGATGCTCTCCGGGAGCTGCTCATCTGAAACCAGAATCTGG
The DNA here is from genome assembly GCA_003342815.1 of Eudromia elegans. Classification (NCBI taxonomy): domain Eukaryota; kingdom Metazoa; phylum Chordata; class Aves; order Tinamiformes; family Tinamidae; genus Eudromia; species Eudromia elegans. The sequence goes on from PTEX01000288.1 coordinate 7,320, forward strand.
TTCAGCTGATCATAAACGGACTTGCGGGGCACCTACAACACCACCACCACCATCACGGCGAGCCCTGGCACACTGCCCTGGCCACTGCAGCCAGCTGCAAGGCCTGGGGAGATGCAAAGGAGGCAAGATAGCCGCCAGGGCCTGACCTGGGTGCTGTGCCATGAGTCAGGAGAGCTCTCACTGTCTAGGCTGCTGGTGCGGCCGCCCTGCCCCTTGGAGCTCTGCCGATCTTTCACGGAGGTGCTGCGGGGCCGCCACAGCTGTTTGCCTTCTGTTTTGCTGCAAAAGAGAAGCAGAAGTGACGCTGTGCAGGAGGGCAGCCCATTCCCGGCAGCCCCCATGTCCCACCCAAGGGAGCTGCCACAAAAGCAGCTTTGAGGAGTCCCCTCACCTGGGTGACACAGCACTGGGCTCAGCTTTGGCACCAGGGCCCAGCCTGTCCATGCTGCCCTCGCGTGCAGCAGCTTCCGGGGGGACCAGCCGGGGACACGGCTCCTCCGCAGCCAGCTCCTGAGGGTCGCACACAGCCACGTCACACAGCCGCGCTCACAGGGCACCCTGCTCAGGACGGGTCCCGAAGCCGTGCTGGGAGCTGAGGCCGCAGGGCCTCTAGCAGGCATGTCCTGCCCAGCCACGCGTCCGTGCCTCCTCCCAGCCCCGCCACACTCCTGCCCCGTGCACTTGTCTGCCAGCTCCCTGCTGCCCCACGCCAGGACTCACCACTGCAGGGACCTCCATTCCCGGCTCCTCCTGCACTCGCAGCGCTCCTGGTTTCCATTTGTCTGTCTCACCCTGGGGGACAGCGAGTGGGGTCAGAGTGGGACGAGTCCACCCGACCAGGGTGGCTGCCAGCAACCCGCACCCTCCAAGGGACCCGGCACAGCCTTGCGGCTGCCCCCCCAAGGCTGGCCCCGGAGGAGGCCCCCCTGCCTTGTCCAGAAGGCCATTGCCACCTGCCTGCCTGCACTGGGAGAAAGAAGAGAAAAGAATGGAAGGAGCAGCCCCAGGCCAACACTGCTAAGAAGCCTGGACATGGGGCAGGGCTGCAGGCACTTTTGGGATGCTGGGCTGGATGGGGCAGGAAGGGGCCGAGAGGTGGCGGTGCCGGTGTAACTCACAGGGCTGCCCGAATCTCGCTCCTGCCCTTTCTGGCTGTGCAGACTGCCGATCTCAGTCTGGGAACCAGAATGAGAGACTCCCTCAAAGAAACGCCTGCAGAGAAACAGACAGACGGACGGACGGACAGACAGATGGGAGAGAAAAAGGCAGGAATAAGAGAAGAACAAAGTCACTGGGACTTCCCAAGCGAAGAGCCCCACAGAGAGGCCCTCCCCTGCAGCCCCCATAGGGACATGCGGATGGACACCCACGTGTCTGAGTGACCCACATCCCAGCAGGATGCCTCCTGCCAGGCTGCCAGCCCCATGCACCGCGGCCACCGCAACAGTACGGGCTCCAGGATGGGGTCATCATACTACTCAAAGACAACTCAAACAGTGATCTAGGGGAGCCCCAAAGTCAGCAGGGCTTTCCCTCTCAGGTTATCCCTTGCCACTGTAGAACGGGCTGAGGAAGCGCCATGCCATCGTGGTGGTGGCCTGTCTCCGCTAACACCACAGCTTGACCACACTGCTGGCCCCCTCTGTCTCTGCCACGGCACCATGGCCTCGGCCAACCTGCACTGCATCTTCCTCTCCTCCTCCTGCACAGAGGTCTTGCCACCGACTTGCAACTCCTCAGCACAGGATCATCTTGGGGCAGCAGGTCCTCTGAGAACCCCTGCACACCCCATGGGGGGCTCAAAGACGGGTCCCATTGGAATCAAGCAGGTTATATCAGGAGGGGCTGCAGCAGCTCTGCAACATGTGGCTTCCCTGAGCTGTACTTCACTCCCAGGAAAATGTTCTCTCACATAGCTTGGTGTGTAGATGGACTTCCTGGCTTGTAGCCTTCCTGGGTCACAAATGTGGGGAATGGAGCAGCTCTTCTGCTAAGACACTGGCACAGTTTCCATTTTCTTCTGTTTTCTTCATCCACACATATTTTCATCTTTCTGCAGAATGCCTGAAGACTTCTAAAAATCTTAACTGTCCCTCTTAGTTTCTTTGTAATGTATTTCCTCATCTGTACAGCATGCTGTGCCACCAGGCACAACAGTGCTTTGCTTTTATTGCTCCTATGAGGGTGTTTCACCTCACTAAATGACGGTCTCCAATGCAGGGTAGCTCTTCAGCAGCAACATTTATCTGACGGCTAGGGTGAGATTTTTCCCTTGTTGACTCCATAACCAGCTACTTCAGGATGATTTTATTTACCAAAACTACACATGTAGTACGAGCCTTGTGCCCTGAGAGAATATTTTCCCCAGGTCACACAAGGACAACTGAGGTCTCCTGTATTTCTGCTCTCTCTGCCTCTTCAATCTCCATTAGAGCATCTCAGGCATTGTACAAGTCACCACCTTGTAGAGTTGTTATTCTACACTTGTCCTTGCCCAGTCAGCAATTTCAATTCATATTGGCTTCGAGACAGACTTAAGAGGAATAAAGTAACCTTTACTTAATCCTCTCACAGGGCACGACATGTCCCTGGTGCCAACAGCACCTCAGGAAAAGAGGTGATCTTTGAGCTATTCCCTAACGGGCTCAGTTCTGCCTCTAGGTTTGCCACTGTGCAGTAGCACTACAACTGCATGGTCTCCACGGCCACTTGAAGGGCTGGCTCTTTTGCTCCAAAGGTTGCTGGTCCATGCCAGGCACTGGCCCCTGCTCGCCCTGAAGGACCACCTGAATATCCCTACTGCAGAGAGCTCCACAGGGCCTAGCAAAGTTGTCTATCTCAATAAGAAGTCCAATGTGAGGAGCACATCCTGAATTTACGGGCTAGGTTGGAAAGTCAACTCCAGCTTCCTCAGGCAATCAGAGTGCAAAAGCTACCTGGGATATCAGGACTAACACTAAGGACCTGGGCACCCGGCTTTCACATCACCCTGGAGATACAGACTCTGTAAATGAAAATTCAAGCAGATATGTATGCTCAACTCTGCTAGACACAACACCACCAAAGAACAAACCAGGCTCAGGATACTTTACGAGCAGACTGAAAAGGAGCCCAGATCTAAGGGCAGCGGAAGCACATCAGCACCTTTCTAGGAGGTTTTTCCCAGTGAGCAGTCGTTTGTGGGGAAGAATTTAGAGAAACAGCTTTGTCGGGATAGGGGTCTTACATTCAAACACTCGCAACAGACCTTTCCTATAATTTACATAGTTTTTTACTGTTTTCATATGTAAAGCTAGGATTGATTTTCTTCCATCTGCACATGTGTCCTATTCTTCTAGATTGAATTTCACCAGCTATATTATTGCTCAGTACTTCCTATAAAGCCATGCTGAATAGGAAAAATCTCACACAACCCTCCACTTCCTTGCTGACCTCCCTCCTCTTCTGGGAAACAACAGCTCACTTCCAGCCTTCACATCCAGGGCTTTAAACTGTTGTCTATCCACATAAGGACCTTCTTCGTTCTTCCATAGCCTTGTGGCATCTTTAAAGCCTTTGGGTGCCTTGGGAGCATGTGCAACTCCAAGCAGCTCTCCCTTGCTCACACACTTGTTATCTCCTTCACAGAAGTTTATGGATTTGAGGGACACATGACTTCTCTTCAGATTCCTGTTTCCTTCACAGTGCCCTGAGGGGTCCATGAATTCAGCAGATTTCACTTCAAGCAGTTTGCCCGGGGCAGATCAAGTCTGCTATTCCCCCTCAGCACCTTCAGCAGGAATTCAAACCGATTCAAACTGTATTTAAATACTGAACTAGAGAAAAAAAATAATGCCGAAGAAGCTTGGCTAGCAGAGACTCGGGGGCAAGTGAGGCAGCCAAGCAGGAGACAATAAAGGGATATGCATCTGACTTTTCAAAAAAATGTAGCTGAGTTTCTCACAAAAGGTTCTGTTTATGATAGAAACAGAACACCCATGAGCAGAGACGCCAGACACACTTAGATCATGTAGGAGAAGGCCCTGGTTTCACCGCAGTATCCACTGAGGATCGCTGTACCAAGGCTGTAGCGCTCGGCTGAGCAAGCCAAGCCACTGGGCACTTTCGGAGTGGGATGGGGGACATCATCCCATGTCAACAGTTGCATGGCATGCAGATCTTGCAGAGACACAGACACCAGCCCTAGCGGTGAGGGGACAAGGTACGCACAAGATGGAGATGCTTTGGTGTAGAGACCGTGAAAAGGCCAGGACTGTTAGCAGAGAGGAGATGTAAAAGCTTAGAACATTAGCTCACTTAGATCAGGTAGATACTCTTCCAGCAGACTAGGAAGGGTGTCACATGTGAGGAAATGAGACTAAATGCGAGGAAAGACAGTTTTAGTGGGGAGTTTTGAGTTTTTTTAACAACAGAACATGCAAGAGTTTGGTGGTTTTGAGGTGCAAAGCTCAGAGATACCAACAGAGGAATTGCTGATGAGGATGGAAGCAGAGATGGGATAGTGCCTGCCTTAGCTCAAGCAAAAGAGAAGTGCTGGAGGACATTTATCTAGGTTTTCTAGACTGTGAGGTTGGCGTGTGGCACTACGCAACACTTACCTCAGGGTGGGCTTGGGCGTGCTATGCACACTCTCGTTGTCCTCAATCTCTGGGCCACTGTCACTGTTATTGCATTCCTCCAGGCTGTCGTAGAGCAAGCCCAGGTCTTCCTCTACCTCTTGAGTCTGGTCCACAGGGTCAGAATCTAGGACCTGTGGTACCAATTCAGAGGAAAAGAAGAGTGGAGTCACCCTGCAACCAAGCCAGGCAAGCACATACTCCCTCCCAGTCCTGAGGCCCACCACTTCTTTTACCTCAAATTCCTCCAAATCCAGCTTGTGGAAGGAGCAGGTGACATTATCATTATGGCACCCACACTCACTGGAGTCAGGACATCTGGGAGGACCTTTGCTGGCTATGTTGTCACTCCCGGTAGGCTCTCAGCCTGCACTTGTGTTAATGCCTGCCTTCAGCAGTGACCAGGATGAGCGTGGCCCTTGCAATGCCAGCTCTCTAGTGCAGAGCCAGTATCAGTTCTCCCCGAGCCCCTCTCCCCAGGCAGACTCTCTTGGAAAGCGTTTTTGATTTGCAAGCAAGTCTCAGAGCTACCTTCTCAAGACCTTGAGAAAAGGCCAAATCTGCACCGTGTCTCACAATATCTTTGGTGACATGTTGTCACCATCACATCTCCTTTTCCAAGCATCCCCGAGCACCTGCCCTGCACTCCCAGTGAACTGAAGCCAGTGTCCGGCATCTAAACATCTACAGGTGATACTGACAGAAGGAGCAGAGTTCCTGCTTCTTACCTCCTCTGTCACTTTAAACCTCTTAAGCAAAGCCACAAATTTTTGCTTGAAGTTTGGTTGCTGGGGAAAAAAAAAAAAAAAAGAGAGAGAGAGAATCACCAGAATTATCAAATCTAGTTTTAAGATGACTTAAAGTGCAGAGAGCATTCCAGCTACCCAAACTGCTCTCTTTAACAGGCTGCTGGCTCCTTCCTGAGCCCACTGACCCCAAATCAGATATGAACTCCCTAGCTCCTTGAATTTGCTGCTGGAGTTGGACTAAACCCAGGCTCTTCTGGAAGCCACTGGATCTGGCCACAAGGGAGGCTGCACGGACTCAGACTCTCTCTGCTACAGTCCAGAATAGCACCATCTCTCCTTTTAAATCCCCCTTGCCTCCAGACCATCTAGTTGAGGAAGGCTGGGAAGAAACTCAGAAGGAATCTGCCCCGGGACATACAAGGCTGAGGGGGATGAAGACAGAAAGACAGTTGGAGACCATGGGGCTGGTACAGCAGTTCACCCCTTCTGTTGGCAGGCAAAAGAGCTGCTAATGGTTCAGCTTTCCTCATGCCTGCCTTCTCCTTCCTCAAGGAGGGAAAGAGGAGAGACCATGTCACAGCAGTGAGTCAATGCTGTGTTGCACACAATCACCCACACAAGCCAGACTAAACACAGTAAGGGTCATAAGGTGGAACATGGCTTGAAACAGTCTGCTCTTGTGTATGGTGGGACAAGAGAGGGCTCCGAGTTCTCAGGGAGCTGCCTGCCAACGGGAAACAAGCTGGCAATCTACATCTCCTGCTTCCATATGCACTCTGCATTCACAGCAAGAAGAGCATGAAGTCAATTCCTTCCATTTCTTTGAATATGTTAGAAACACTGATGTTACTCGAGTCATAGAGGTGGTTCGGATCATTTTCCTCCTGGCCTTCTTAGTTTTTCTCAAGTCATCCTCTTCATCAAAAAGATCCTGCAGGTGAGAAGCCACAGTACATCAGATGCGCTCCTAATTCAGGGAGCAACAACTCCTGGGAGCCTCCCACCCCAACATTTGCCCATTTTAAAATGCATGGGTGTGCACTCTGCTGCCAGAGTCTTGCTGCTCCCTTCTCTATCTCTCTCCAAGCACTTCCTTCCCCCTCCTTGGTGTCCTTTCACCAAAAACCTTTTTACTTAACACTCTTGCCCCCAGGTCCCTCCAGCTAAATGCGTGCCAGCAAAGTTCACAGGAGAGGTAACAGTCTTCTGCACCCAGCTCTTACTATAACCTAAACTTCCTTTCCTACTTGCCAGTCTCCCCACAGCCCTTGTGTTGCTCCCCTGATCTCCCCTTTCCAGAGTTATTTCAGAGAGTGCACCACAAGAGTGTTCCTTCAAGGACAAGCCTCACTGACACACATAGCTCCTGGGGACATGGGGGCACGACAGGCTAGTCAAGTCTAATGGGGCAGGTAACGCAGAGGGCCCTGAATAGCCCAGGTTTTGTCTCTGTGACTGATTAATGCTTTTTTTTTTTTGGCCTTAACTGCAGGCACCACAAGAAGCCAGGAAACGACACAAGCATAATTCTTCAAAGGACTAGGGTGGGTTTGCCACCTCTGACCATTTTCAGATCCATTTTGTACCTCTTCCTAAAGGTTCTGCTCTCTCTCCAAGAGAGGGCAGCTCAAGACAACCTCTGGTCTGTGCTCACAGGAAGAGAAAATCAGTGGTACAAGGTGCAAGGAGTTCAGCAGCGCTTTTGTTCTGCACACAAGACAGCTCCTAGGACACACAGGCAAGATCTAAAGGTCTTGCAAGAACACCACTGCTCTCCAGAGCCCTCCACCCCACCATGGGTCGGACAGTGGCTCTGTCCCATTGTTTAGATATTTTGGTTTTCTGATTCCCAAAACCACGACAATCATTTGAATGGATGATGAGAGGGTTCAGGGTGACAGAGACCCTCAATCTGTACTTCCTGTCTCAAAGCTGGCGTCAGTACAGGAACAACCCTGCCAGATCCCCTTACCTGGCCCTGTACAGCATCATCACTGGCTTCCTGCTCTGAGGAGAAGCTATCATCCTCTTCTTCAGAGTAGTTGTCGATGTCTGGGGAGCGATCTGAGAACAAACAGTGCAGCATTTCCCCAGATTGACACCTGGCTCCAGAAAAATGCTCAGTATTGCTGGCAGGTGCTTGGAGACACACTCCAGCATCCATGTCCTGCCCCAAGCCCTTGCCCGCAGGTCTGTGAGGAACATTAACACACCTGAGGCTTTGATTTTAGGTCCAGAAGGGACGCTCCCATCCTCATGATCAATGGGCTGGCTAGACAAAGAATAGATGCTGATCTCGGCCACTCGGACGTTCACATCTTTCATGTTGCTGTGGAGGCCCAGCAGCTGCCCTCCATCAGTTGGGTGCTGCATCACCTAAGTGGACAGACAAGCCTTCTGCCAGCATGACACGGTGGTGGCTAGCAGCCTATCCCCTCAGCCTCAAGGCTGGCTGACAAACCATAGGACTGACAACAGCGGGCACCCTCCAGAGCAGCAGCCCCTGGTTGGTCCAGCTCCCTCCCCAACACGACACAGGGAGGCCATGCCAAGCCCCTTACCTCAGCCATGTTGATGATGCCTACTGCCAGGGTCTTGTAGCCCAGAATTGTGCGGTTCTTGTACCTCTTCCTTCGCTGCAGCATGATCTGCAGTTTATTGCCATCTCTCTTGAGGAAATGTGGGTACTGGGGAGGGAAATCACAGGGAGATGGCAGTATATGGGACTCTTCCTTGAGGTGAATGCACAGTAGGGTCTCATTTGCCCACCTTTGAAGTGCCCCTGAAGGGCACCAGTACTCTTCATCCTCCTCCAAGTCCAGGCAGCCTGGACGTGGAGGAGGATGAGGAGTGGCCCAGCAAAATCATCCCCTAAAGCACCTGCAGCAGCTGGCCAGCAGCAGGTCTCTTCGCTGCCACTATCTGAGCAATGCCAGCAAGTCAGGGGAACAGGGCACTGTAAGATACCTGCAGTGAGAATGTCAGCTCCAGCTCAGTTTCCATCAGGCCACCCGGTGGGAGGACATACTCATTGGACCTCAGCACTCGCTTCGAGCCCTGCAACAAGATTGAGAGAGGCACACTGCTAACCAGAGCATCTTAGCCACAGACTTGGTCGCACAAAATGCAAACAGCAAATGGTGTCCACAGTCCACAAGGAAGAGCTGGTGTCTTTTTTCAGTCCTGTTTTGTCTCGTGGAGCCACCTTACACATTCCAGTCAGCTCCACAAAAGCCTGCGGGTTCTCCTGAGCTGCTTACACTTTTCCCTTTTCTTCTGGCCATCTTTACTACCTCTTTCCAGGGCTCTGCAGCTTCCTCCAAAGATTCAGTCTTTCATCAAGCCACACACACTGGTGCAGTCATAGTCTTCTCAAAGATTCTTTTTTTTTTTTTCCCCCGGGAGCGGAGTACAGCAAAGGAAGGCTGAAAATAGCCTGTGTTGTGTGTCCAATGCAAGGAGCTTTGATGAGTGCTGCAACCCTGCACATGAGTATCACTCATCATTATGGGAGCATCACCTCCAGCTCCAGGCCTAGACTGTGGCCCTCAGTGCAACACCGATGCACCTGCACACAGCATCTCAAGGGACACACACTGCTCACTGGCACAGTGAGGGAGAAGGGAACAGCAGCAGCGCCTTGACATCCCGGGACTGCAGCACTTCTTAGGTCTGGGCCAGTCCTTTTTGGGTGCAGTGACCCGGCACACACAAGCAGAAGCTGCAAGAGCTGGGTCAGTTCTGCTGGAAAGAGAGAAGGCTGCAAGAGGATTGCGCTCTAGCCAAGGAAAACAGGCAGCTCCTGGAGACAAGGCCACCCCACAAAGCCCTGGGGCGCTACTCAAAGGCCTGGACTGCTCTGCCTGGAGCCCAGGCTTGGACCTGCATATTGACTGAAGCAGGAGAGCATTGCCCTTGCCCTTTGCTCCCTGAGGCAGAAGAGCACGACAAGACAGAAGGGAAAGCAGAGAAAGTCCTGAGCCTGGCCCAAGGCAGACAGGGAACCCAGGGAGTTGGGGCAGACACTTTGCTGCAAATGTCCCTGCAGCAAGTCCTGCGTGCAAAACATCTAAAAGCCCTGGGAAGGGAGAAGCGAGGCACTGCTCCTGCCACACCAGTACTGGGCACCGACATGGGCACACTGGCCAAGCTAGATCAAGCAGCATCCTCAGAGACCATGACAAAAGGCAACTGCCGCATGCAGAGCTGAAGCAAGAACTGAGGCTCCTCCTCAATTACACATCCAGAGATCAGGCCAGGGCAGACAGAAAAGCAAAGCCCAGAACTCAGCTAAAAGAGCATTTTGAGACAAAACAGCTTGTTAAATATCAGTAGCAAATTTAGTTAATTAAGGGGTAATTGGAACTGATCAGGTAGGAGTGATAAATATTGCCAGTGGTTGAAAAAAGATCAGATACAAAGCATGAGCAAGGTGGGAGCAGAAGACCCTGAGAACACTTCCCAAGTACTTCATGGAATGAAAAACCTGACTTCTTGTGGGGCACAGGGCCTAGGCAGAAGCAAGGCCGGCCGCAGCAAGCAGAGCCAAGGCTTGGACCATCTTGTAGCGCCAGCTTTGGTCCACCCCACAACGGCACCATCCTTACTCTGCTGCGCCAAGGGTTGAACCTGAGTCCCCAGCCACCTCCCTGCAAGCTGCTGCTGTGGGGTGGGGGAGGCGCATCCCTACCACGGCACCATCACAGGAACCACAAGCTCTGCGAGCGCTGGGACAAGCTGTCCTCCTTCTCTGTGGCCACGGCTTGAGACAAGGCATTTCTGAATTACAGGATGTCCCTTTGCCAAGTAAACACAGGTAAGTAGCCAAGACCATTTTCTGCACATCTACAGTGTCGAGTAGCACATCTGGGTCTCTTAATGTCATGCTGAACTGTACACAGTAGAGAACACTCTATGGCGCCTCCAAACTGTCAAAACAAATAACTAAGAGTAAAAAGAGGTCTAAAAACCACTCCAGGGATGTAAGAGTAAGTTCTCTTTTCACAGTAGTCTGGATTTTATCTCCCTGGATGTCACTGATTTAGGACATTAGTTACTCAATTTACCTTTGGGAAACAGGACAAGGCATATTAGAAATGTTCTCCGTGATGAATAACTATGTTAAGTAGACATGAAATTTTTCCCTTAACCCTTTGTCAGAGGTCTTCTTGGATGAAGGAGCAGATGACAGCATGTATAACATTTGGAAATCATCCTTTAAGAGCAGAAAGGCTCTGTCGCCGGGAGGAGAGCAGATATTCTAGACAGGCTTACACCATCCTCCAGGTCACGTATATTCATCTAGTGAATTGTCTCCATATGGAGGGTGGTCACCTTTGTTCAAGCTCCACCATCAGGCAGGGTCAGAGCTCTGTTTTCATGTAGTTTGTCCTTGAGAGCAGCAGTTTCCCAACAGACCTTACCTCAGCTCAGCAGAGCTGAGAGAAAACCTAGCTGTCCTTTCTGCTAGATCCCAGTTCCCTCCTTGGGAAGTTGCAGGTCCTCAACAAATTACATATGTCTTTTGCTTCCATTCAAAAGATGGAGATGGCAACACTCACCAGATAGCCTTCAAACAGCTTCTTGCTAGCATGACTCATTCACTAACCAGGAGAGGAATGGGTGCCCAAGGCCACGCTGTAGGCAGGCTCTGCTGATGCTGCCTACAACTCCCATCTGCCTTCCAGGATGGCTCAGCAGCCCCCAACTCTGCCAAAGCAGCCAGTGAGACAGGCAGAAGCAGATCAGTGAGGCACACAAACCCATCCTACACCCACGATGAGTGTCAAGCTGCAGGCTGGTGTGGGCGGGAACCTACTCCTCCCGTTTCCCTCAGCTTTGTGAGGAGCCTATGTGTGCAGGTGGCCATAGGCACGTGGCCCCATAGAGGAGAGGTGAGCACATGCCACCCAAGGTCCTCACCCAAATGACTTGAATGTTAAGGAAAGCAGAGTAGCGCACATGGTCTCATGCTGGTCATTCTGGGGCTGGTAACAGCAGGATACAGGGTCAGGCCCATTGCAGTAACAGGGGGATGCATCTGGAAGAGCTGGGCTTCTGCTGAATGGCTTCTTACACGGACTCACGTTTGTGAGGGAGGATGTAGCTGAGGACACACGCACATGGCACACAGCAGTTCCGGCGTAACAGAGGGCTGCAAGGAATCCCCAGGGAGGAAGAGAAGCACAGGCAGCTCAGGCAGCTGGTAGTACCAAGAATAGAGCAGCAGCCCAATGTGCTCACCTGCACGGGAGCCCCCTCAGCACCTAGCTGGTTTCTGGCACCCACCTTCAGCTGTCAGCACCTGTAGCCCAGACTCAGCTGCTCCCTGGCTTCTAGAGGTCAGCAGCTCTGCCCTAAGTCATTTCCTCAGCAATGTCCCTGTCAGGGATGAGGGCATCTCAGAGGACACAATCCAGGGCTTTCAGCTCTCCCGAATGGCATGCACACCATCTCCTGATAACATACATCACACACATAGTCATGGAAAGGGCTAACCAACAGCATGTGGACCACAGAATCCTGCTCTTCCTCCCCCTCCAAACTCCACATTTTTCACATTTCACTTACAGACTCTCCTAGGCGATAGAATCAAGTCTGCCATGAAGGCAAATATCAGCTCCCAGAGCTCCATTAATACAGCAGCTTCTAGTGCTTATCCGGGATTTAGCTTCTAATGTGTGTGGCACAAAGAGCTCGGCAGGAGCACAAAGCCGCTGAGCTCCCACCCCGCAGTGCTTTCAATGGGATCAGCAGCTTTTCTGCCAGCTGACGAGAACGAAGAAAGGACATGGGCACTGCAGCTGGGCAAGGGGAGGCACATCAGGGACAGCACACGCAAGAGGCATCTCACCTCACTGCTGAGCTCCGGCAGAGAGAGAGGATGTGGCCCTGCCTACGGCAGGTCATCTCTTCCCCACGGCGAGCAGGAGGCAGGAGGGGAGCAAAGAGCCTCTCCACATGGGGAGAAAACTCTTCCATGTCCCCTCTGCCCAGGACAGGTAGAGATGCCTTTCCAGGCCATGGCACACAGAGGAAGGGAGGGGACAGCAGAGGACATGGTACGAACACAGTGCAAAACCCAAAGCAGACATCACCTAAGGAGGCACTCAGTCCTTAGCCCAGCCCTGCCACTCTCCCCTCCTCCCATCCTTCACCAGTGGGCACGTAGACAGAGGACACTGCCAGAAGACACTGGCTGCTGAGCAGGGCCAAGGGCTGGGGAGCGGGATGGGTAGGGGCTGCTGAGCATCCCACAGTAGCTCTGGAGGCAGTAGCTGACTGAGGCACCCAGGGAGCCCTTAATTCTGTAGATGAGGTTGAACCCCAATACTGGCCAACACCAGGCAGTAGCTGCTAGCCCAGAAAGCAAGGAGAGGAACCTACCTGGATCTTCACAGCAATGAGCACAGAGTTCAGCTCCTTGTCCAGCTCTTTCAGCACGGTGAGCTTCTTCAGGCGCAGACTGCAGAGCCTGTAAGACAGAGAGAAGGGGACGCATTCAGGTACCACCATCCCTGGAGCCCTGCCACATGGTACTCGGCACTCAGAAGACAGCCTGACTGCTCAGCCCTGCCGCAGGCACAAGCAACGCTGGCATTCATGTGCCACGCAGCCCATTGGGAAAAGAGAAAAAAAATAAAAAAAAGGAAAGGAGGAAAATTAACAGAGCTAAAGCAGGCTTAAAGGATTAGCGTACAACAGGAAGTCCAACAGCAGCCCATGTGGTGGAGAGATCCCTTCCCAAGTAGGGCTGGTGCCAGCCCTGCTTAAATCTACCTTGGTCACAAGTGCTGTTTATTTATAAACCAAAGCACTTAAATCCACTCTTATCCTGAGACTTAGTTAAGGCAAATGCTCGCATGCAGACAGGGTAACTCAGCTGCTTCCCTGCACAGCCGTATGCAGGGCTGGCAAAGGAGGGAGCTGCAAGGCAGCAGCCTCATGGGAAACATCTTGCAGGTTCAGAAGGTGGCGGGAAGCATGGCCAGAAAAATCCCCCCAAGTACTGGAGGCATTAAGGAAAAGAGCTGCATTTACCATTCTGCATCCCAGCACTGCACTTGGCAAGACACCTCTGTTCCCCCTTCCCCTGCTTGAAGGAGAGGATGAGTCTCGTCACGTAGGGCAGGCTTCTGGCTTAGCCAAGTGCCAGACGCAGGGAGCCCAGCCAAGCAAAACCAGGCCACCCCTAGGACGGGGAAGACAAGGCCGAGACCCTGCCAGAAAGCCCAGGGACAACAGCAACACCAGGCACACTTCACTACCTAGGAGGAGCTTTTCCTGAGTGTATCCTCTGCCCTGAGGTCAGGGGAGACCCCAGCCAAGCAACAGCTTCATCCAACAACAGAAGCACAATTGGCCTAAGTTGCCAGAGGGGGCAGTGACATCCTCTGAGCGGTGCTGGTTTCTTGCTGTTTTTTTACTGTTGTGCTCAGGCATTAAATTTGCTTATGAACCCTGACTTGCACGCTCACTGCTTTAAGGGTTTCTGAGTATCTTTAAGAAAAAGACAGATCCAAGGTGTTTGGCTCAGTCCTGAAGAGATTTGAGCTTTGAAGGCGATGCCTTTGGGCAATAACAAGGCAAACAGCAGCAACATGGTCCTTACAGGAGCAGGAGCAGCCTTCCTGCTGCAGGGCACAAGGCTCCAGTCAGAGCCCTGGCACCTGGGGGCATGGGAGATGCCCCTGAGACTGCCCACACAGCTCTTCTCCAGCAGCAGCCAGCAGCACAGAAACAAGATGTGAGCAACATAATACTGCCCAGAMGCTCCTCTCCACCCCAGCTATCTGAAGTCAAGGTCTATATTGTCTGAACCACCTTTTAGCATCGCGACACAGATGTCAAGAGCTTCACTGTCAGTCACTTTGTGTTATCTACCAGCATCGCACTATGAACCTCTATCCAGGACTGTCTGTTGCTACCTCTAACGAAAACTAAGCTTATTGCCTTCCCCAAACCTCATTCCCCGGACAGACCTCCTGCATCCCTGCAGCAGCTGTCTGCAGAGTCCTATTCTGATTAAGGGTCCACGATCCTCTCCATYCTTCCCTGAACCTTTCCCAGATCTCTTCCAGCCTGTTTAAAATGGCAGGGAAGAGGGAGAGATAGAATTTCATGCCTCATAGATGCATGTTCCCCTCTCCCTTTTTTTTTTTTTTTCAGGGCCATAACTGTTCTGATAAGTTGGCTCAAAGCTACACAGAAGTAGCTCAGATAGCTCATCTCCCTGAACCAGTGGATCCCACTGACACAGAAGCACCATGGCCAGCACAACAGCAGGTAGGGGCATGGTCTCTGGCACTGGGCAGGTTTCAGTTCTCAAGGAATTACAGAGATAGCGCCCAGGAAGACAGCGCCCTGCTGGTAGGTATTCCACTTTTCCTAACCCTCATCACTGGCTGTCCACAGCCCTGCAGAGTCCTTCTTACAGCCTTGTGTCCTGGTTATCCCCCTACAATTGCCAGGGAAGGCATGGTCTCCTTTGAAAGTATTTCTGCCAGGGCATTACATTAAATGGGACCTGAGCATCACTGTGTTGAACTGTTCCTTGATTTCTGATCCTCATGGACCAGAAACCCACTCCAACTGCACAGCATTGTCACAGCTGCTCTTGTCTTCCTTGGCAGGCTATTTCTAAACACATTCGATGTCAGCTTCATGCAGTATCTCCCAGGGCTTGTGCATTTATTGGGCATGCCTCACTTGGACCAACCTTGGCCGAGGACCGAGCTCTTTAATCTCTGGGCAGAAGAACTCAGTACAGCTTTGGTATGGTCAGGGGCTGGCCCTTGAGCTCGCTGCATGCAGCCAAACTGTGCTGCAGGCGCCTGCCCGCTACCTGCGTGAAAGCAGACCAGTGTGAGGGATCACCCCGCGCAGCCGGGTAAAGGCCTCCCTGATCTTGCCCAGGAGGCACAAGCTTCGCTTAGCGCTGCAGAATAGATCAGTCAGATCTCTCTAGGAGAACATTAAGTTCCTCTTCTGAATACCGGTTAGGATGCACAAAAATCACTCTCTACCTCCAAACTTTTAAAGCYGGTGTTTGATCGTAGCTAAAACTCTTCACTGACCAGACATGATGTCTCCTTCAAAGGGTTTGGACAGGTTATGCTTTTAAAACACCCTAGCTAAGACAGACCAGCTAGGACATTTTATTCTAGGACACACCAGCCCTAAACCTAAGGAGTAACCTGAAGAGGGGCAGAGCTATCAGCTGCATCCCAAGCCAGTACAGCTATTCCAGAGCAAATTTCTCCCAGCATGACCCCACTTTCCAGGTTCCTTGAAAAGAACTGGACCTCTCTGGCCTTCTCTGTGTTACAGACTTGGCCATGACTCAAACGTTTACTGCTGTGATCACATCCRGGATGGCTCAGCGGTGGGACACTGCAAGAACCAACCAAGATGACAGCTAAAGACTCAAACCTACTCCAGGCTAAGAGCATCCACATGGTTTGAAAGTCTAGGCAACACATCAGAACCAAGACATGTGTGTTCCTTGCCTTGTCTTCTTGGGTCCCTTCTGCCACCACCGCTAGGCCTGCTGGTGGAGGGCAGGGCAACCACTACCATGCCACCCAGCTTGCCAAGCACCAGTGTTGCTAGGAATTGGTCCTACAAAGAGTCAAGGCAGGTACCACTGTTCACAAAGACAAATTTCAGCCATTTGCACAGCCCACGAGGCTTCTTTTACAACTTTTATCCACTAAACAAGCCTGAAATTTTCTACCTACTTGCCTCCAACTTCGCATAGTAGCACTACCAAGAGAACTGCTTTTCACCCACCACCTCAGACCCACAGGGACTGCTTCCCAGAGGACAGCAAAAGACAAGAAGTCTCACTGAAAAGGATCCACCCAAATGGATTTACTCCATGAGCGTTTCCAACAGATTTTTAAGCTCTTTGGGCCATCAAGCCTAGACCAGGCTGTCCAGTTTGTGGTGCTCAGATCCATCCACGCAACTTCAGGCACGCTAGGAGCAGGTGGCAAGGAGCACAGAGCAGCCACGCTGCAGAAGTACAGAGACTAGGTCCAGCCCTTGATGTTCTCCCACAGGATTCCCAGCAGGACCAGCAGACAGCCCTGCTCTCAGAGGGTGGCTTTGGCTCAGGCTCGGTGCTGCCAGGTGGTTACTTGCACACTAATGGGCCCCAGGAGCTCCAGCAAGCACACAGACAAGGAGATGACACTCGTGGCATCTAGAGCTGCTCCCTCCCAGCCTCTCTCCAGGGTGAAAAGGCCAGGATGCCCAGCATGAGCACTGCGTCCATCCAGCATATCAAGTGGCAAGCAGAGCCAGCGGTTTACTTTCCTGCCAACAACTCTGAGCTTCATACAGGAGGTGGTTAAATGTTCCTCAAACAAGTTGTCGCCTTGGGGTGGACCAAAGGCTGCTTTGTACTAGTCAACCAGAGCAGAATAGACAAAAATGAGGACTGTTTTTGGTTCATTGATCAAACTGAAGAAGAAAGCTGTAAAATAAACAGAAACTGGCTAGTTCAAGGCTAGTCCAAAATAATACTGAGAAGTCCTGAAAACAATCATGAGAGACACCTCCTCTCAAAGTCAAAGACAAAGCACCTAAGAGATGCACTCCTGTCCAAGCAAAAAAGGCCAGAACCTTCTGTTAGCCTGGTTCTTTGGGGGCAATTACCTCACTCTGCCTTTGGGCTAGATACAAAAGGCACCGTCACTAATCCCCATCTCCACATCCTGGGTGGCAGGATCAGCTCGGATGCAATGGAGAGGACAAGGACGCATGCGCAGAAGTCAAGGCGTGGGGCCATAAAGACAGACTGCACAGAGCCCCAGCATTTATTCAGACTCCTGCACAGCCCCAAGCACCATCCCTGCTTGTCAAAAGGCAGCAGGACAAGAGATGCCATCCTGTCTGCTGCTGACCAGGGCACAGGCAGAGTTGCTCTCTGGACCAATATGATTTTACTTGGTCTTTACATTTCACTTTACATTTATAAGACATTTTACAAGACATTTTACATTGACTTTACATTTACATTGCACTACTTTAGGGTTTTTCCTATATGCACTGAAGTTGTATGGGTATAATTTAAATTAATTAAGGCTTTATGAGAATAATCTCCGCTTTAAATTAGCATGTGTTTAGAGAAGCAGTGGAAGGTCTGTTTAAATTGGACACGACGGATGTTTCCTCCTTCTCCCATAAAGCACATACCCAACTGTGCTGCTCTTCATAACCTTAAACACTTCATAACCCGAAAGGATTCAGGCAGGGGAGCAGCCTGGCACCCGGAATCAGAGACAGCCAAGCGCTACCGGTAGCCTTGACAGCCAGTGTCTGCCTGAGGCACGCAGAGAACACCGCGAGTGACCCCAAATGAAACGCCTTGCTTCACTGGCAACGGTGCTGCTAAGGAAACCAAGAGGGAGCTCGGAAAAGCAGAAAGCTTACTTTGCTCTTTGGACCTCCAAGGGAAGGGTCAGTAACACAGGATCTGCTGGCTGCAGACTCTTGAAGGGCACTGACCAGAATCCATTTGCTTTCAGACTAATTGGGAAAAATAATAATCCTCAGTCCAACTGGCTGGACTTTGTAGGCAAAATGTGTTTAGGTGAATGTTCTTATAATCCAATACATCTAAAGGAGTTCTACTGAGCCAATTTTACAAGACTTTAGAGATTTTAATCAATCACCCACTCCCATACAAAAGCAGATTAATTATTTGTGATCTTTCAATCTAGTAAACATGCAACCAATCATTCCTTCTCTTTTAAACCAGAAAGTTAAAAATGAATACACAGAATAACTATCACCTTTGTGGGCTCCCAGGTGGAAAGGCCAGAGGCAGCTCACATGCAGCCCCGCAGAGAGGGACCTGGGCGTCATGGTGGACGACAAGTTGACCATGAGGCAGCAGTGTGCCCTCGTGGCCAAGAAGGCCAWTGGGATCCTGGGGTGCATTAAGCAGAGCGTCTCCAGCAGGTCGAGGGAGGTGATTCTGCCCCTCTMCTCAGCCCTGGTGAGGCCGCACCTCGAGTACTGTGTGCAGTTCTGGGCTCCCCAGTGCAGGAGGGACGTGGAGCTGCTRGAGAGAGYCCAGYGCAGGGCYACRAAGATGATTAGGGGCCTGGAACATCTGCCCTGTGAGCAAAGGCTGAGAGAGCTGGGCCTCTTCAGCCTGGAGAAGGCAGAGAGGGGACCTCATCAGTGTGTAAGTACCTCAAGGGAGGGAGCGAGGAGGATGGGGACAGCCTCTTCTCGGTCGTGGCCACAAATTGAGGCACCAAAAGTTCCACAGGAACTTGCGAAAGAATTTCTTACCAGTGAGGGTGACAGAGCCCTGGAACAGGCTGCCCAGAGAGGTGGTGGAGTCTCCTTCTCCGGAGATCTTCCAAACCCACTTGGACACCACCCTGTGCCACATGCTGTAGGGGACCCTGTGTGTGCAGGGGGTTGGACTAGATGACCTCTAGAGGCCTCTTCCAACCTTAAGCATTCCATGATTCTATGAACTGTCTGTGCTTGTCCTTGGAGATCAGTGTGAGCTCACACTATGTTCAACCACTTCACCAGAGGTAAAAAGACTTCCTGGAAATGGATTACTGACCTCAGCCTGCCACTGCAAGAAGGTACTTAATGCTTTCTCCTTATAGCTGAGATGCTCTGGAAAGTAAAGAAAGTGGAAAGAAGGCTGCAGCAAAGCCCTACAGAGCATGCTGGTAGCTACATTCTTAGGAACACTTTGTACTCCAGCTCTGACCCATTTTGGAGGAAGCTTATGTCACCTGACAGTCTTGCACGTTTTGCCACCAAATAGGATGAGGGCTCAAGTCTCTGAGGGCTCCTACTAGCAGCAGTCACATCTTTGATTCTGCCAGAGGCTTGAAGGTCTTTGTACAAGCAGAAGACTCGGTTCACACAAAGTCTGTACACTGAGAACAGCATTAGGCCATTGAGGTTCACCAAAACCTGACCAGCCTCCTTAACACAAACCAAAACGACTTCTTGTATTTGGGAAGCAGACCAGCACCTCTAGAAAGCATTGACTTTGAATATATTTCTACTCTATCTAAGGAAGCCAGAAAACCTGGCTGCCAGCTACACACATTTGCCCTCAGTAATGTAAGGACAGCTCTATCTATCACAACTGAAGATGCAGATAGTTCACAAGGTTTCTCCTCTCTATGGCCTTATCCATGCACTCACATGTTGCAAGGAGAAAGGCAGTCTGAAAATGAGAGTGCATTTATGGTCAAATAGTAGCTCAGGGTACAGAATAAACCTATAGCAGGACACCCTGCTGCCTGTCAGGAATGGTCAACCCATACCCTGCAACTCCTGAAAGCTCTTAAAACCCCTGCTACTCCAGTAGTGAAGTCTCCCCTGGGTCACTATGCCTCCCTTCCTACTCCAACGTCTTCTGCAGGCTGCTCTGCTGGCCAGCAGCATAGTCCCCCAACTATGCCCGTGTCCACCCTTCACTTCCAGCTGGGGTGAGTGGAAGCCATCGTGTACTGCAAGCTGCTGCTTCGCGCAGCGACACCCCGGCACGGCACCTGCAACGTGAGCCTGCCCGCAGCACAGCAGAGCTCTGGCCTGCTCCTATCTGCATGGCCAGAGCCCCTTTACCAGGCACTTCTCTGCTGCCAGCACATAACACAAAACCCAGCAAGCAAGGTGGCTATGAGAAACGTGGGMAGCTTCCACTGTGAAATGTTTCTGWCGCTGGTGTGCCCGAGTTGTGCCTTCGCTAGGGGAAAGTGGATGATGGCACAGAGGCACATGTTCCTCCTGGCTATCATGGTGCAGTCCTGCAGCAGCAACCTCCCATCTTTGAGGGGCAACCAGCTAAGAGATAAAACACCCACCTGGAGCAGTCTCAACACATGGCTATTCAGAGCATTTGAGAGGCAAGCAAGACCTGCTCAAGGCAGCCAAGGCTGCCAGAAGCAGGACAAACACACAGCTCTCAGTGAGCTGATGGCCTGCACTCATGCCCAGCAGCAACACTTCCTTGCCCTTCCACTGCTGTAGTGGAAGGGGAGTGACAGCAACCACCCGTTCTACAGCTAAAAGGCAGCTGTTGGCGCTCCTCTCTTCCTTTTTGCTGCTATCATGAATTACCAGAGTTCACTCCATCCTTGCCTCACACTCTGCAGCACAGCACGCTCCTGATCCTCCCTCAGCAGGGAGGCAGGGCCTCGGGAGATGAAGACAGACACCCAGTCACAGGAAAGTCCAAAGCCGAGATCCCACTCGGGATCTGCAGCTCAAGTTACCAGGTGTTGCTCCAGCAGAAATAGCACTCCTGTAGCAGTCCTTACAATTCACATTCATGGCACAAGTGTCTTCCACATAAACGGACAGAAGTGGATTGTGCCACGACTTTTATCACCTTCATCAAATCCTCGTTTTCCCTTCCGACTTTCCTGACAAGCAGATTTCCCTGACCTACTTTCTAGAAGAAAAGCCTCAGCTACTGGCCCTGAATCGCAATGAGCTGACAAGCAGAGCAGGAGAGCAAGTGGCCAGCACTTCCCAGGAGGAGCAGCTACGGCACCAGAGAACCAGAAGCACCCTCTAAACCTGGCTACAGGCTCTGTGTGCTGCAATACGATGACACAGATCAGGCGGCCAGAGCTGTCAGATAGGAGTTGGGCTCTGCGCATGAACAGATATCCATGTTTCCCTGCAGAATTTCATATCGATTCTACCCATGCCCATCTCCATGTACAGAAGTCAAGAAGCTTCTGGAGAAGCAGAGGCCTAGCCACACTCGTGCACCTTGGTGAACCCTCTGCCTGTGTGAAATGGCTGGAGCCTTGCAGAGGCAAAACGAGGCAGCTAACAAAAGGCAACAGCAACCAGTTTGGCACGGCAGTTACCATGATCTATCTTCTGGTTCCACCGATTTCATGGGGTTCCCCTCAGCCCCTCTTTCTCTCCTGCCTATCGAGGCCTTCTGAACAGCAGCACTGCCCCTCTGCATACCAGCCACTCTGCACGGTTCTGTGTCAGGTGCAAGCTTGAGAAGGGGGCATTCAGTCCCATCATCCAGATGGTTCAGTAACACATTAACCAGCAGTGGCTCCAGACAGACCTCAGCAGTACCCCACGAGTGACTAGTCTACAGCTGGAGTCTGTGTCCCTCGTCCCAGCCCTCTGAGTCTGTCAGTTCAGATGAGTTTTCAGCCCACCGCTTATCTAGCCCGCACTGCAACATATCTATGAAGAGRTCACGGGAGACAGTGCCAAAACCATCCCTGAAGTTGGGATAAATGCTCTCCCCCCATCTCATCAGGCAGGGCTACCGGGTTGCCTCATTTCCTCAGCATTCAGCATTAATGCTTCTCTTTTAGGAAAAGAAAGACATCTAATATCATCCAGTATCCAATAAAAAAACAAACAAACAAACAAAAACTTTGAACATTTGTGCTGACCTCTCCGTTTTCAAGGGCTCCACATCCTCTTACCAAGAAGAAACCTGCCAGGCTCTTAACATTCTCAAGTCAGAAATAAATAAATAATAAAAAATTAAATAATTTWWAAAAAAAAAAAAATGAGACTGCACAGCTCTATTTGCATTCCTTAAATACAAATCCAACCTATATCCAAGTCTTCAACACAGCATCACAAATTTCCTAAAAAAATTAGGCAGCCACAATCCTGCTGAGAACAAGACTGTATATAGGTAGCACCTCAGTGTTACAGCTGTTGTCTCCAAGAAGCTCTCTCTAGGATCACAGTGAATGGGGAATCTAAGCACAGACCCCTCTGGACTGGCACTGGGGAGCTTCACATCATGAGAGCTGAGCRTGTATTCCTGCTATTTAGTTAACCAATTATTTATCCTCATGAGGACTTTCCATTTTGTTCAATGTTAGCTTATTTTTTTTAAGCAGCTCTGCAGGGAAACCTTGCTGAAAGCCTTCAGGAAACCTGAGCAGCATTTCAATTAGACCCCACAGTCCTCATGCCTCAGCAGCTCCAAAATATCTGAGGAAGGAGCTGAGAGGCAGGACCTTCCTTTCACAAAAGGGACCCATACACCAACATCCAGCATTGTATATAGCCATGTGTTTGACTACTACTCTCTTTTAGCTTCTCTGAAGGAGCCAATTTATATTCCTAGCTCAGCACTAGCCTGAGCAGAGACCATAGAGATAACAAGCTAACATGGCATAGCATGGTGCTTAGCTGGATGTTTGTTTTGGCTACCAGTCTCAATCTCCCTTAAAATAAAGTTCACAGATTCAAAAGTCACAGCTAAGGAGTTACAGTAAGGCTACATGACAGCCTTTTAAGAAGCTTCTTTTTTTGGATAGTTAAGTTTTATGTACCATAGACAAGATCTTCCCTTGGCAGGTAATTCGGTCAGTGCCAAAACAGACAGTACTTACGTGATAAACACAGGTGCTTATTTAGCTTTCCCCAGGCTACCTCCATCCAGGGCTCCATGTCTTTTTTATCATTCTGATTTCAAACTTTTCTAACGGTGTTTTTTCTTGTAAACAGCTCACCCCCTTTTGCAAAAGGAACTTCATCTTCTAAATCAAGATAAATGAACCTAACTGAATAAAAGAACCCTCCACTACTGGAGCAGAGATGACACGCACTGCACAGATGTCGTCCAACATGTATGTGTGAGCCAAGCTGCTATTAAGACTGCCCCACCAGAGAACCAAGGGAGCGAAGTTTCTGTGGTTCACAACACAGGGATGACTGGTCAACCAGTCTTGATGTGTCACAGTGACTCTCAACGTAATCCGTGCTCAAACGGAAAACCCTTCCCCAAGAACGCTTCAAACCAACAAATAGCCCGTTGCATCAAAAAGGAGGAGCAAAGGCACATTGTTGCTAAATTAAACAAAGTCACTTTGTGCAAGACCAAAAGAGCAAGACCAAACAGAACTTGGCAGCCTCTGGAAAGTGTCAGATGTACTACTGAAGCAATATAGCTCCCAGAAACATGAGTGGAAGTAACACTAACGCAGACTCTGCAGCAGAGAGCTTTCCCAGGACATGCAGGGCTACAGCAGACATCCTCTTCTTCCTTCCTCCAGCTTGCAAATTGCTCAAAAAGACAAGCATTTCAGCACGTGTTTGGTTGCCAACATGCAAGGAGGCTCCCCCGATGCCTCCACACCACCTTCCCAGAACAACTGAACGGCTGCAAGGCCCCAGATGGAGCCCAAGGAGGCTGCTGAGTCCAACTCTCCCTTGTGTGAAGCAAGCATCACTGCTGCTGCTTGGGCAAGAGAGAAGGACAGGACCACCCTTCTCCAAAGAACCCAGCCATCCCACCAGCTTCACGGTCCCCCACAGCCACTCCTCAGGCTTAGACAAAGTAGTCACAGCAGGATACAGCCAGGGTGCTACTCTCTACAGACAGACTGACGCAGCAGAGTCCTCAAGCACACCCTAGCAACCTAGAAAGCAGAGAGAATGTGTTTTGCCACGTTTCTATCTCAAATAATGCTTTGTCTTATGGCATTGGTCACTTCTAACCACCCCTCTGCCGAGCCATAGCTGCTTGGCCCATTTTCCCTTGGTCTTTAACGAGGAATCTAAAGAACCACCGGAGGAGGATTTTGACAAAGATGGCACAGATCAGACACAAAGGCAACAGGAATAGTTTCTTCAATGAGAAGTTGCCCCAAAGGGCATTACCAACACTGCTAACCCCCAACTGTACTTTCACCCAGAAAAGTCAGACCCCAAGAACTTAATTCCCAGACATCCTGGATCAAACACAACTCAGTTAACAGCTCTCTCTAGCTCAGTTAAAGCACAGGGAACCTCTTCACAGTGACGACTGCAGTACCTGTGGTCAATAAAACAGGGTGACTTGAGATATTGCCCAGCTATGTCTCCAGCATACATGGCTCTCACGGTGGGCCTCTGTATAGACGTAGAGTCAGCACGGCCAGGGAACAGTCTCTTAGAGAAAGAGCAACAAGGTAGTGCAGGTGCAGCCAGGTGTGCTCAGCCAAAGAGGTGAACTGCCAAGATCTGTTTCCAACCTCCTCTTGTGCAGTAAGCAAACTGAAATCTAAGCATCCTCAGAGATATGCAAAAAGGACTTGGAAGTTGTGTCCTAAGAGACCAGAAACTGATTCAAACTTCACCACCTCGCTTAAAAATTAAATGAAGTACAAACCAAGGGCAGGACAAGCACAAAGCTCCTTTTACAGCAGACTATCACAATTGGTTGCTCTTTTTTCTATATGCAGTGGGTTTAGTTATTGGAGTACAGACTAATGTTAGCACACAGACAGCCTTCCCCCAGCTATGACCACTTTCTGCCCTACACACATATTCCCCTGCCACCTCAAAAGCAGTCTTCAGAGTCCTGTTAGGTCACCAGATGCTACTGAAATGCTCAGACTCTGCCAACTTCCTTAAGCAGGGTTTGTTTGGAGGCTTGGTTTTAGTGAGGATGGGGGCAACTTAGGTCTTAAAATAGTTGAAGAGAGTCAGTAAGGCCGGTACTGGGTGCCCACAAATAGGCTTGTGCTGCCAGGGAATCCCTCGACTGTACTCACTGTGGCCCCTTATCACATGCAGCTTCAAAGCTCTGTACCCACAAAGCTGTGGTCAAGCAAAAAAGCTGAAGAGAAGCCCAGACATTCTGTAAGCCTCTTCAGTCAGGCAAGCAAGAGCAAGCACCAAACTGTTCTTTCAGTTTCTGAGCACTGCCTGCAAAAACAGAGATAGAGTCTGGCACCTGTAAAAATCACCGGGTGGCAGCAGCCATGACTGCCACCTCAGAGGCAGCGGATGGCACCAGCTCTGCAGCCGCTCCAGCTCCCTCCCTGGCTCCTTCCCTCAGCTCTTCCACACCAAAGCCTCTCCGAGGGCACTTGAGAGCTGCTGAAAGCACTGTCCTTCCCAGCGCTTTGTGAACAGTAAGACAGGTTGTCCCTGTCCTGCACAGACTGAAACAGCTAATGTGGCATGGATTGGTCACTGCAGAAGAGGCCTGAGTCAGTCCCAGGGAAGAGGGAGAGCCAGCCACAGAACCGCGGGGCCTTCCAGAACGTTTCAGATGGGCAAGGAAACATCTTTGCATCTTCTGACATCTGTGTTCAGGATTACAGGAAAGAAAAGAACTCCTCTGCTGCAGAAACAGCCTGCCTTCAATGCGAAGGACAACTGCATGAGAAGTCAGCCTCTCACTATCCCCACCAAGTAAACAACATCCTCCACAGCCTGCCAACTAGCAAGCAAATAGTTACCTATTCCAGGAGAAGGAAATGCCTACAAAAGAAAACGCCTTTACCTGCCAGCCACTGGCTGCTTCCAGCACTGAAGAAGCCTTGCTCTGTGGAGGAGCAGAAGGAGGAGGTCAGGAAGAAGAGCCCCTGTGCTCCATGGGCTCCTTCCCAGAGGCAGGAGGGCACATGGCTCCACTAGGGTGATGCTGCCAGTGGGATTCAAGGATGTGTCAGGCAGGAAGCAAGAGATCGCTGCCTCCAGCCACACATGGCTCCTCCAAGCCTATTTCCGAAAGGTTGAGAAAGTTATTACCATTATTTCCACCTTTGCCTGCTTAGTCTTGTTGTCCTAGTTACCAAAGTCCCAGTGTCTAAGGCAACCAGCCTTGACAGGTAAGGAACGACAAGGCAGCAGATGCAAAGCAAATATTTAAAATGGCTTTCTGAAATAGTAACACGTGCTAACATCTCTCCGTACACCAGCACAAACTGCAGCACAAGTAGACTTGTGCCCAGCCCGCAGAGCCAAATGTGGGCTAGCAGCTAATAAGCAGCCCTTCCCTATCTGTTTTTGGTCTCTGCAGCAGCCGGACTCCATGTTTCTCGTGTACCGGAATGCTTCACCCAGGCAGCACAAGGCGTCTCCATCTGGAAATGGGAGTAACACGACGCTCCTGTGGTTTCCGAGATCACTAGCAGCTCTGCAAGAATTCCAGCCCAGATTACATAGCTGCTGCTCTGTTATTTTTATCATTGGCATGCAATGCCCAGAACATCTCCATGCTCAAGCCAGGGATACAGCTAAGTCAAGGTTTCTATGAACAGAGCGGCCTGGAAGGCTCAAAGGCTCCTACAGTTGTCTCACATCGCAAAAACATCAATTTGGCAACCAAATAATTTCACAAAGGTCACAGAAAAGCACTGCCTATCAKCCCACTTCAGAGATGCAAGAATCAAGATGGGGCACAGGTGTGAGGGTAGGGATGCTGCAAACAGCCTTCCTTCCAAACATCCACCTTGTTGCTATTGCACCAAGACTATCACATGCTCAGAAGCTGCAGAAAAGATTTTCCAAAGTCTGTGATCACATGTGGCTGCACCAGCATTATCTATACGGGAACACAGGATAAAATACCCCTGCATGCTCCGGTGGGCATTATACACAGCTCCTTCACCAAGTCCAAGGCCACTCTCAAGGTCTCCTACATCTCCCAGCCCCTGGCACACATCCCCAGGAGGCACCACAGGAAGAGGAGGCTCTGATTCAAGCACTTGGATGCTCAAAAGTTGCCAGAGGAGCTTTCTGCTTTCTGCAGTCCCACACCTTCAAATAGCACGATCAGAAGCCACCTGCACATTCACTTGCATACAAAGCCCAGCACGTAAGCAAGGCACATTTGTGGTGAGGGCAGCATACCACCCTTGCAGGAGTAAGGGAAAGGGGCCTGTGCAGGCACCAGGCGCCAGGGAGGACCCTGTGTGTAAAGCATCAGGTGCTAAATTACCTCAGGGGCTTTAAAATTCCAGCCTTCAAGGACTTTTAGCTCAAGGCTGGGTTTGATCTGCTCTCCACTCACCAGCGCAGTGGATGAAAGAGCTTTCATGTAGCACACACTGCTTTAAAAGTCATATTTCTGCTCAAGTTCCTGTTGTATTTTTTTTTAATCTAAAATTGAGACGACGCAAAATTTCAAATTACTTTCAAAATGCTAGATTAAAATTGTGGCTTACCTTGCTCTGACCTCAATCCACAAGACCCAGGAGACAACCAAACCCTTTAACCGCTGCAGGAATAGGCGAGCAAAAGCAGGGCCCCRCAGGGAGGCAGCAGGTCTGGCTAACCTGCTCAGCTGGAGACGAGGAAGGAAGGCGCAGCACTGCAGCTGTCTGCATGTCCTTTGGGAGGTGATGGGTTTTGTCCCTACCTCTTTGGAAGCTGCTGCCCTGAGGTTCAACACCTGCTCCTCCCATTAAAAAAAAAAAAAAAAAAAAAAAAAGCAGGATGAATTGGGAAGCTAATTGGGAAGCTAGGAACCAAGCTGGGACCTGAGGGAAGGTCTCTAAGTTGCCACAGCAACTCTGCAAATCCATATCACCAGAGACCACCACGTTCAGAAAATTCATGCCGCAAAAGCCCTTCAACACCTGCAGGACAACCAGTCATCCTGCTTGCTGGCAACAGCGTGGAAAGCCTAAGCAAGACCAACCCAGGTCAGTCTTAGGAACAAGAGGTCTCCAAGGGACACCAGGACAGCTGAGACAACCAGCATGGGCTCAGCATTCAGCAAAGCCAGGCCACTGTGGAGGGGATCCTTGAACTGCCATCATGATGCACAGCAACTTTTTCCAGTAGAAGAATGACACACTTGAGCTCCTGGAAGGCTACAACCATGAGTTTCAGAGCAGCACATGTTGTATGTGACACAAACAGCTCCTTCTGTGCTGTAAAACGTTGGTTGGGACACTTTAGCCCAATGGGCAATGACATTATAAAACTTCCTGACATGGAGTGACCAGTCCTCCAATCTGCTTTATAAAGGTTGACAACAGCTCAGGAAACAGCAGTCTTCYAGCATTTCCCCTAATCCCAGAAATAAAACCAATCATTTTCCCTTCCGTYTTCTTCACAGGATCTTTCAAAGCTTGAAATTAAGGAGCTGACCCTAAATACCTGGTTTAAGCACCAGGCAGACAATAACTTCACAATCCTTCCAGCGTATGGCATTAGCAGGAGTTAGTAGGCTTAATGCAGCTGCTCCTGCCAGCCTCTCTGCGTGCTTGCAACTGGCACATAGAAAGCACAAATGACTCCAGCAGTCCTAGAAATGCGCCTGAAATAGCCTGAAATCTGAGACTCATTGGCCATTTGCATCTCTATCAGCCTGACCTTTAACTCCTTTGGCAATGCCCCGTCTCAACAGCAAATCCAGCTCCAATCTTACCTTTAACAGTGCTGCAGGATGCAAAAATTCTGCAGCTGAACATTTGTAAAAGCTAATACATCCCACACACACATTTGGCAGAATTGATATGAGATATATGCCCTAACTCTTCTTGTGAGAAAAGAGATTTAATCCAAACAGCAATGAAAGAGCAAGAACAAATTCAGAAGATGCAAGTGGCAAATAAGCTCTCAGACGTGGGACGCAGCACTGGGCCCTGAGAAGCAATCAAAGTAATCTCTGATATCGTGTTTTAGAGCTCCATACCTGTGTGCTCCACAAAACACATGGCAGGAGCTGTCTGCATAGCCACCGAAATGCTGGATTTCAGGCCCTGTAGAGACCACTAGGTCCAAGCCTTCTGCTCAAGAAGGACCATCTAGAGCAGATTGCCCAGGAGCAACCTTAAGGAGGCTGGAAGTTCCTATGCAGCTCCCCAACACTTTGGTACTCACTAAAGAGGTTTTCTTCTGGCTAGACATCTCTAGCCCTGTGGGCAACTTTATCCTAACAGTCACTCGGAGGAGGTGCCAGGGTGAGAGGCCATTTGCTAACACATCCTTTGCAGACCTGGCATGCATCAGAGAGGAATATCTTG
This sequence comes from Eudromia elegans, assembly GCA_003342815.1. Classification (NCBI taxonomy): domain Eukaryota; kingdom Metazoa; phylum Chordata; class Aves; order Tinamiformes; family Tinamidae; genus Eudromia; species Eudromia elegans. The sequence goes on from PTEX01000288.1 coordinate 36,429, forward strand.
CTGCCCACCTATCCTACAAGTCACCTTCATTAAAGCCAGCCCAAACCACAACAGTAAAAGGACTATAGCATTAGGGCTAAATCAAAAAGACTTTCCCCTTACACAGCTGCCTCCAGTAGAGGAAGCAGGAGGGCTTCATTCTGAGCACCTTGTGCTGCAAGTTGTACCCAGTCCTCAGCTGCCAGGCAGTATCCAGTAGGTATCTGGAGGAGGATATTACTACTCATCACCAACTTCCTCCACGATGCCCCCAGGAGTCCAAACGGAGAGACGGGCTCAGCTCCAGGGCCATCTCACCCTTGCAAGAGATGTCCACAGAAACAGAGCCTCACCCCACTTCTCTGGGAATCCCACCATCCCTTTGGGTGGGTACAGGCAGAGGAGACGGTGACCCAAGTCAGCAGCCCCTGCCACCTGAAGCCGATGCCTTGTTCTGGCTCCCTGTGATTCCCCACCACCACTGGCGCATGTTTGAGCACATGACACACTGACTCACCCTGCTAATCCATCAAAGATCAAGCCTAAAAAAAATAACTGAGTTGTTTCCRGTGAGGCCAGCAACCAGATGGCTGGATGGGCACTCAGGCACGTGCTACGACTGGCTCCCAAGAAGTGCTAGTCCTGAGCTCTCCRGCTAGCCCCTTCTGCCATCCGAAAAGCATCCAACAGCACCAGCCCAGCAAGACTGCAATTCTGCCTAGGAAAGAAATAAAGCTCTCCCGTCTTCCCTTGAAACAACGCAATCATGAGTCACTCAGAGGAAGCGAGTTTCATCTGCCAACTTTATGTACTGCCCAGCATCCCAGGAGAGGTGCATACAACTCAGCAAAGCTCCCATTTGAGCCGAGGCAAGGGCAGGTAGCCACTCTGGGGCAACAGGCTCTTGCCTTTCTCCTCCCTTGGCCTATCATAACACTCACATTGAGACAATATGGTTTGTTTCAGCATTTTAATCTGTTTTGTCCTTTGCTGAGTTCTGCAATCTGTTACTATTGAAATCACTGGCTGTGCTGTGATGACAGCTCACACAATGTCCCAGCTATTGGCCTGGCATAAGATGAGAAAAAAAAGGTAATGTTGGCGCTTGAGATAAGAAGAGACTTACCAGAAGACAGTTCAGTGTCAGGATCTATTATATTATCTCCTAGGGACCAGTATGTGAGAGCTCCCATTGGGATAATTATCCATTCTTTAAGATGAAGAGGTACATCAGGCTTAAAGGTCTCTATAGCCTGGCCTCCTGCAGAGGACATGCAAGCACCAAAACTGCCCTAGCAAACAGAAAATGACTAAAAAAAGAGCATAGAAAAATGATCATCTATCAATGAGCAACAAAATAACTGTGGTTGATGCCAAGGCCTCTCTGAAGCTTACTGTCCTTTTCAAAAGCCAGGTCACAAGTAGCAAAAGCTCCTAGGCTGAACAAGCACCAGTGCTTTGGATACGAGATGTAGGTCTGCCCTTTTCTTCAGGTAGACAAAGCCTGCCTCCAGGAGGAACTCCTCCAACAGCACCATTTCCAGCACCTACTGACAGGCACGGAATCCAGCATTTGCAAAGCTGAGAGCTTCACTAAGGCCACTCAAGGACTTTAAAGTTGCTGCTGAATTAAACAGCACCCAAGTCTTTACATTTGAGAGTAGAGCTGTGGGTTTTTTTTTTGGAGAGGTCCGATTCCCATCCTGAATTGTTCATCATTAATTGTTAATCCTGCTGCTCATCATCAAGCTTTTTCCAGTGACCCAGAGAAGCCTCTYACATTGTTCCCTAGAAATTATTTCCCTTCCCCAAAACAAAGTACTAACCAGAGCAGAGCACCACTACTTTGTTCCCCAAACTCCCACAGCTGTTACTGCATCTCAGCACCTCACCTCTGAGATAAGCTACTATAAAGGTGTGGAAATACCATTTCTAGGCAAAATGCAAGCTATTTGAATTATAAATGTTTTCTCCATCTCATCACGCTCTCAGATCTTACTCCTAGCACCTGAAACATGTGAACTAACAGCTCTACAAAAGGTATCAGAGCAACTGTAGAATACGCCAAAGCTTGGGCAGCTTCAGGAAGTGCTGCAGACAGGTTCTCTCTTTTCTCCACATGCTCAGAAAGAAGCAGCCAAGAGGAAAAGACAAGGCTCTGCTCAGGAAAAAGATTGATTTTTTTTTTCCCTTTTCTTTTCTAAGAAATAGAAGTTTGTAGCTAGCCAGTCCCCTGTTTTGTCTAGAAGCAGAGCACTCAGTAGGACAGCAGTATATCGTGAAGATACATCGCAAATAGCAGGGCATACTTGCAGGAGCACCTCAAAAAAGGAGGTTTCTAGGGAGCAAAGAGAAAGGACAAGAAGCCTTCAAACCTCTCATCAACCTGCCCTGCCAGGAAAGGGACAAAGTGACAAACATCCTTAGAAAGGACTAAATCTTAGCAGAGAAGTTGTCTCCGGTCCAACAATCTCACTCATGTCCATACAAAAGAATGGGGAAGTCAATGCTGGGGTTCCATTCAATTTTGTACTAAGAAGATACCTCCAACACTGCTTTCAGACAGGCTTTTCCGGCCTTTTCCTGCACTCCTAGGGCATAACAGTGGATTTCTCACACCCCAGGCGCACACTCTTGCACCTGCTGTAATTCTCATATGTTACTAAACTACTTGCATAACAGGTGATTCGGCAAGGCAGCATGAGACTGAAAGCCTGCCAAGAGCCATTGAGAAAACAGCTTGAAATGCATCCCAAAGGACCGGGGCGGGGGGGCCAGGGAGGAACACGACACAGCTCAGCTCGGTTCTGCTTTAACAGAGGTGCCTGGAGAATAAGCAAACACTCAACAAGTTTGCTACACTCCGAGCTTGCCGCCTCAGGAGCCACCTACAATGCAAAACAGGATTTGACTCGTAAGGCAAAAGAAGAAGAAACCCAGGACTGGTTTAAGAATCACATGGTTTTCATGAAAAAACTCCCACTCTGAATGCAACAGAAAGCACACAGCAAATTCTGAGGGGGTGGAGAAGAAAGATGGGCAAGAAAGTGCTGCCTGTGGGCCATGGGCAACTCTACGCACTTCTCAGACGCATCCAAATGAAAGAGCAAGACTTTTTCCTAGTCCTCAATGCCCTAAGTCATTCCATTAGAGGAGCAGAAAAAAAACGTTCRTGGTTGAGTAGACATATTTAGAAAGTATTTGTTGTGAACCTGCATATACACACTGGAAGAGAGCTTACAAGTTTCGCTCCCTGCAGTGTAGTGGGTACAAATCCAAGGAAAGGAAGCATTTGGCTTATATGAACTCGCCATAAGTTTTCCTCCACAGGGGCAATTTTACATTAGCCAAAGRGCACGGTGAAACTCAGCACAAGCAGTAAATCCATGTGTGTTGGGCTGTAAATCTTCAGACAGGCTGTCAAAACCAAAGCTGGAAGATCCAAGCTTGGCAACAGCTGTACAATTACAGCCTTAAGGGCAAGAGTGAGGCTCCTTGTGAAACTCTTCCAAAGTACAGTCATACAAAACCTCTTACAAATTCCTAAGCTTGGAAAAGCCTCCACACTACCTTGTTTCCCTGGCCGATTCATTTCACTATCTGGTTGCAGGCAGTTGCTCCCCAGCACCATCTGTCACTAGCAGAGCTACTCAACAAACAGCTTGTTCAGGAGCTGCTTCTCCTCCCAAGCACTGCAAGCCATCCAAGTGCGAGAACAAGGTCCTTACGCATAAAACTAGACGCTTTCCCTCGTTACTCCTTTTATCTAAGCCCTTAAACACAGTTGTACCATAGGCAAAATAAGGGAAATCTCAAGGCAGCAGGCAGAATGATACCTGGAAAAAACAAAAAGGGTAGAATGTTAGTGAGTGCAAAGTGAGGCTGGCTCTCATCAAGCCTCTTGAGCTCTCTCTATGATCCGAGTGTTGTGAGAGGTGGAGGAAGGCTTGGGAACGATGGGTATCCGAGACATACCCAACACTGGTGTTCCTTCTGCACTTCGGCAACAAAACAGCTTTGCACTCAGTAGGACAGAAGACAAACTTCCCTTCCTTTCCTCCCCTTCTCCCCAGACCTATCCCAGATGGCAACTGGTTTGTTTCGAGTGGATTTATGGCTTTTTCTAAGAGGCTGGGCAGTTCTGTCCCAGGAGAAAGCGGGCAAAGTCCCATCTCCTYGCCCAGGCAGAGCACCAAGCAGGTGGGACATCCAAGGTGCCCCAGTGCAGAGGCCAAGCGCACTAGCCCCCATGCAGATACATCACAAACACTCTCCCCACATCCTGTCTCACCGTCGGACACTGTCCAGAAGCAGCGACTCTCCCTTGCAACACTGCAATTGCCTTAGAGCCACAGAAAGCACCATACTGAGCTGGTCCTTGCCACCACAGCCATCAGGTCTGGGCGAAAGCAGCAAGAAGCAGTCATGTTATGAGCGCTTGAATTCAAAGGTCCTTCACGGTGCAAGGATTTCCAACACGTCCTTGCCAAGGGTGGTTACTTGTCATTGAGGCACTTTGCTGTCTTTCAGGAGTGCAGGGTGCACATTCTGAAAAAGCGGCTGCATTTTGGAAGAAGCCTGAGGTGAACATGTCTGACTGCTGCCCACGAATTTGCTCGCCTTGAAATCAGAGCACAAGCTCAGAAGAAACCAGACAGCTTCTCTCCCATTGCCATGAAATAGAGCAGTAGATCAAAGCCACCCCTGATTTTAAACCTTCCTCTATCTGGTGTTGCTTTTTTCTCCGAAACAGTTTCTACATCCTGCACATCTCACAGCCAGCTCTCCTTGAAAAGTCATTTACACTCACAGTATCGGAGAAAAAATAGGTTGCAATTAAGAGGCATTATTAATCCTTTGTCAGTTGGGACACCAAGCCTATTCCTATCAATAGGGCTGCTTGCTACTACGATCAGGATTGCACAGTACAGAAGTGTCTCACCATTCAGGCAGCCAACAACAAACTGCTCACAAATTTGTAGAGCTGGGAGATTGATCATTTCTGCTCTTCCATCCCCAAGCACTTTCGCTTTTCTGCATCTCTCCCAAACGCTCCCATTTCCCTGTTAAGGGCAGAAGCTACCTCAGTCTCCAGCCCAGTCTCTCACATAGCTCACCTGAGACTAGAGATCGAAGAACTGCCTGGCAGCCAAGCAACCATTCCTTATCCGGACAGAGGGTCAGGATTCACATCTTGAGGACAACTGACTCACGCTGGACAATCCCCAAGTTCTCAGTGCCCTATCACAAGTCAGCTGCTTCATGTAATGGTCAAGGCAAAGACAGCTCTAATTTGYTTCCCAGACACCACATCCCTGACTGCAAGGGGAGGAAACCATGACGTCTCAGTTTTAATTAGGATCCAAACGTGTCAGGATTAAAGAGCAGTAAATGGATTGCTTACTGTATCCACAAACAACAAGAAGGTTAAGAGAGTCCCTTTCGCTCTTCTTGGCTAAGCTCTGAATATGCAGAAATAATTGGGGGCAGGCAGCAAAGGGGGATTAAATCTTTCCTGTCCCCACTGCTTTAGAGTAGCATCTAGCATTGATTATTTTGCCTCATATTTACAGTCAACACTGCTCACCTCACAGATACACAGGTTCGTTTCACTACCTATATAGCAAGCAAGTGCATCTTGTTGCATAGCTGATCCATGAAACGTGTTTCTTTGAAATTACTCCCCCTTCACACACCAAGATACATCACTGGAAAAGAAAAAAAAAAAATCACAATTCAGATTTTGTTTAAAAACAGTTTTGCCAGTCGTAAAACAACTTTGCACCATGCCTTCCCAGCCCACTCCCTTCAATTTATCAATTCTTTCCCAGGTAGTCGTCTCCCTTCCTTTTCCACCACATTCCCATGGGAAAAGGACAGCAAACTTTGAGACTGGTTGAGAGTTATCTCGGTTGACCAGCAGCAACGCACACAGGCACATAAACCTACAAGCGGAGCTGGGAGGATGGTGGGCCTCCCTCACAGGCCCATCACTAACAGGACCAGAAAGGACGTCCAACCTCTCTCACCACCAAGTTTTATGAAACTTGGTTCTTTGGGGTCTTTGTCCTTACCCAGCCAGGACAACATTGGGCAAACATATCAAGTTGCAAGTGTCAGACAGGTATCGTGACCATGACAGTCTGTATTTTCTGCACAAGGCTGAGTGTCATTAGCTGAGTTATTCACAACACTTCCTTGGGGAAGGAGAAAGAAAACTACGTGAGGAAAAGGCAGGCCAAACCACCGCTGCTCCACAGCATGCACAGAAGAGCCAGAGCAATGTAACCTTGTCCCCAGTGCTGCTACAGCAAGACTTCACCGTTCTTCCAGGAGGAAGGAATTTAAGAGTTAGTTAAGATCCATTTCTAGGCAAGCAGGGGAGATTTTTATTCCCTTCTCGCTACACTTTAACTCTTGGGAGACTCACTTCACCCTCCCTCTCCCCAGGCACATCCACCCAAAGCAAGGAGCRTGAGCCCTGCAGAACATGCCCCTGTAACAGCGCATGAAGCAGCATCTACCTCGGCAGGGGCCAAGCCTCTGCCACGGCCTCCTGGCACCTCCTGTCACACAAGCTGATTTCCAGATAATTCCCAGCATATTGACAAGAGACATCTCTCAAAGGAGCACTAGGATCTGCCTGGCCAGCCCAGCCTCACCCACACAGCCATTAGCCAGCCTCACGCTTCACTGCAAGACATTAATTATCCCCACCTGCAGCACTGTCTTTCCTCAGTGTAAATAACCCTAGCAACCTTAGCATAAAGTCGGATCAGCCCCTCTCCTGCTCCCTACATCTTCTTCTGGACACCACCAGTTCCTTCAGGCCTTCAAGGCTGGCCAGCAAACAGGAAGCCCACAGGATGAGGATCATGTGAAAAGGAGATCCCTCCTGGAGATGTGGCTCCCAGTGGGTTCCTCCTCAGCCACCCCACTCCGAGCGCTCGCAGGCCTCCTGGCCCGGCTCTACAGTCCATACGAAGTCGGGAAGCAATCCCTAGCCATCCCCCCTGCTTCAGATGTGTGTCTCTGGCTTTCCCAAGCAGGACATGCTCCTTCCTCTGCTTTCCTGTGCAGCCGACCTCGCGCAAGCGAGGCAACGGTGACTCAAACACATGGAAACAACTGCCAGCAAACAAAGCAAGAAGAGACATACAAGTCAGACTTACAGTTCGGGGCAGAGAATGGGTTATCTGAACCAGGGGAAAAAAATAATCAAACAAATAAACAATAACAAAAAAACCAGCGAGCAGCTTCAGGCCCAGGATCTGAAGTTAAGCCCCACTTGGGTGTCCAAACTGCAAGGTCATCTCTCTGCTCTATTTTCAAACAAGTCACTCGTTTAATAAAAAGCATGTGACAAAATTCACTGCTGCTGCATAGCAGCCTCCCTAGAAACATTAGAAAGAGCTTACTAAACCAGCCAAAGGCCAGGAGCAAGCTCGTGTTCACCTCTCCCATTGCTCTACTGCGTTTGCAGCTTCCAAGTGGAGCCTGCCTGAAAGCAACCTCAGGATGGGGGAAAAAAAGGGAGTTTGCAGCAGCACATCCAGCTTCTCTCACTTCAGCCATGCTGGCAACAGACAGGGCTAAAAATCACAGTGCACTCTTTGCAAACCTAATAGGTTTTGACYTTCCCATCTCTGTACGGAGGAGACACTCCACCAGCTGTTTCCAAATAACAGGTTGCTGGAATAGCACAGCAAGGTGCAAACGCACAACAGCCCTGGGGCAGTGCAGCAGCAGCCATCTGGTCTGCTGTGACCCCTCCTGCTGAACAGCTTGCTTGCTCACTGTATCTCCAGGCTAAAATAAAACATGTTAATGAATTAACTGTCACAGAGCAGCATGCAACTGCAAAACCAGCCTTGTCTACATGAGGAAAAAAAGGGTGTTCACAACACGTTTACAAGCAGATTTCATTAATGTTTCCCCGATGCACAYGGTTGCAAATCAGGCTGTGTCACACCTATCGTCTTAGCAGAGCCTCACAGCAAGGGTGGGAGAGCTTGGAAAGTCAAGGGACTTGACAAACTTTGGGGACAAAATAAATCAATTCTGCACATACAGCATAAGCCGTGCAATCTAAATGGACATCCCAAAATGAGCACAATTCCTCCTAAAACGGCAGCGTGTGAGAAAAGAAGAAAAGCTGCACTTGAAAGTGAAGTATGAGAAGCAAGACAATGGGATCTAGGAGTAGCATATTTCAGGGAAGCRCACATGAGAAAATTCATACAGTCTGCCCCCAAAAAAAATCCATTAACAGAGAGATAAAAAAACTCGAGGCCATTAAAAAAATACTCCAAGCACACCAGGAGCAAGGCCCAGCTGAAAAAAATACAAGCCAATACAGGAACAAATGTGGCCATTGGTGATCCACAACAAACAACACCTGAGAGACAAGCTGCAGGGGCAGGAGACAAAACTAAGATTCAGAACTGAAGATCACTCAGAAGCRTGCAAAGCATGACCGAAGCAAAAAAGATGCGAGAACAATGCCAAAATTATCAGCACAAATGTGCAGGGTCTTTAAGGGAAGGTAGAATGAAAAGGAATCAGACGTAGTGCCGAGGCACAGAATAAACGTTTTGCTAGCAGATAGGTAAAGGAACATAAGGAAAAAAATGCAGGAAAGACACAAAGAAGCTCTTGGAAAATAAATAAATAAAATATAAATAATTTATAACTAAAATATGGATTCAGAGACACTAACTGATAAATTATTAAAAATTCAGGTAGCAGAAGCAGTAATGAGAGGCAGCAGCAAAAGCAGTAATGAGAGGAAGATGACCCTCATCCCTAGCAGATTAAATTTATTAAAGAATGAGGAAAGGGTGGTCGGACTTTGAAAACACAGTTACTTCTACCCTGTTACCATTACTCTGACCCTGCTACCCTTGCAACAGGGCAATAGTTAACCAAGGGCATGCTTCAGTTTTGTAAAACAGACCTGCCAGACTAAGCTGGTAGGGACAAGAGAAGCAGTTGTTACCATGTGCCCACAAAATGAGTTAAAAATACCCAGCGGCCCTAAACAGCTGTGCATTGAGCATGGACTTTTTTGTCCAGGAGATGACTCCATATGTAATGGCTGTGCATCTCGTGTTACTCAAAAAGTGCTTGCACTGAGAACAGAAAACAGGATAAGATTTACAGTGAAAAATAGGCAGGAAAGTTGGCAGGAAAATTAGGAGGACTGAAAAAAACAGAGTAGCAGACAAAATACAACAGGAATTTTTCATGTGCTAGGTAGAATCCCTTCCGGATTAAACTACCTGAGACAAGAGAAGAAGAAAGAGCATGAGAGATGGCAATGGGCACTAGGTTATAAAGGTGGCTGCATTGCAACAAGTCCACAGAAAACACTAGTGTGTTTTGGGGCTGGGCACACAGAGGTTGCATCGCAATGCAGAGCAGGAAGTGGCCTCTATAACCACAGCTGCAACATGTTTCAGTACCTGAAATGCTACATCTCCTCTTGGGGTCCGCTGCAATCAGCATGCTGAAGGATTCAGCAGTGATCTCCCTTCCTTTCGGAAGCAGATCGGAGAGCAAGACCCAGCTCACCTAAGCAGTCTGCTTCCCTGCAGGCAGAGACAGGGCCCTGCTGTCTTGTGCCATGCAAAAAAATACACACTCACTTCTTACTTTCCCAAACTCTTTAACCTCTGCCATTGCAAGCTAGGCAGAAGAAAAAAAAAAAATAACTGCAACAGCTACCAGCTTTGATGTCATTAAAAAAAGAAAAAACAGAAGCATAGCATCCCCATTATCTGGGGTTCAGAAAGCTGGGAGCAGATGAGAGCACAAGGTATTCAGAAAAAAACTTTGTCCAGATGCTCATTTCATATGCTGTAAAATGCAATACGTAACCTCTGGGGCTTTTTTTGAATCCTTTCCTTTGAAGTTGATTGGAGAATATGTTCAGTTGAGATTCATTTCTGTACTGAAAAGAATTGCACAAAAGCAGTACAGATTTTGGTGAAGAACTCCCTAGGTTACTTGTGCCCTGTGATTTAGTCTTCGGAGAGGAAAGAGACTTCACAAGCTAAAGATAAAGGCATCTTCATCCAAGGGAAGGGGACACTCTGTGCTTACTGCATGGCTATTGGTAATCACAAATAATTGAATGCCCTAGAAAAAGTGGTATCAGTGCTTGCAGCTTGCTGGGAGAACAACATCACATTTTTGATAAGCTGTCAGATAACTAGGCGAGCACAGCCTAGCTAACAAATGAAGCACAGGAGAGTAAGCCTAAGAGGCAGCATTGCAGGGATTTCAAATAAAATTAAGCTTTCAGCAAAATCACTATTAATCTCCCGAAAGAAGCACACCTTCCATCAATCACACCAGCAGGGGACACTTCTCCCAGGCTCCAGGAATGAGCAAAAGGATAGAATAACAGGCACCAAATCAATTATTATCTGTTTGGGAGGGAAACAGAAAGGAGCTCAAGGAGAAATCCCAAACACACTCCTCTGTGACAGATAAAGACATGCTGAGCAACAAGATAGTGGACRGCGTGTCAGTGGGGTTACTTTGCAGGCTCGTAGCCAAGTGCACAACACTAAGAACAATATGCAATCAGATGCCTGTTTAGAACATTTTGTTTTCTATATGAGACTAAAAGGAAATCATAATCCAAACATGGGAAATATCATCACTTATAAGAGACTGTTTCCTTACAAGAAATTGTGGCCTCTCTGGAGCTCCCGGAACTCTTCTGATTTGTTGTGGCATCAGAATGGATTTTTTAAGGAACAATCTGGAATCATTTAACATTCCCAGAGGTGCAACTCTTTTATTCAAACAGAGCAGCTTTTGCTGAGGTTAGAAGTTTACAGTGAAAATCCCCAATTTGCCCAGGAAAGGGCTTGAGAACGGCTCGAACGGACAAATACACATTATTTCAGATGGAGTATGGCTGTTTCTGAAAGGAATCCCAACTCAGCAGCTCTCCATCCCTACAGCAGCTTCAGGACTCACAGAAAAGCAAGCCTGCCCTCTTCACAGAGGAGGGAGCAGACCACTCGAGACCACAGCTGAGAGCAGACAAGCTCCAGGGTCTGCAAGAGCAACTGGGCCACAGAAGACTATGGCCTTCTGGCCTTCCACACGTCACTATACGTACTGCTCGCTGCGAGGCTTGCCAGAGCTTGTGCAAAGGAAAACACACAAGCAGCTGCGCAGAAGGAAGGCTTACCCTGATCTCCTCGAGGTGGAAACTGATAGAAACTCTGCCTCAATGGGACAAAAGGTTCGCGCGGAGGAGAGCATTTGCCTCCAGACATTTTTAAGAACCACTGTAGGATCTCACCAGTTCTACTTGCAACAACAGCACCCCTTCCAAGGAGGCGTACCTCAGCTTTCCAAAACACATTTTTGGAAGTTTTAACAATAACAAATTCGGAATATCTCTCAAAGATGATATCCTGAAGGCACATGTTCACTGTCTGACAAAAGCTCAGGCCAAATCATATGCATTTCCCCAAGTCAGTGCTTTTCTAGCTACCATAAGCATGAGACACAATGTTCAAGCACACTGTGTGGGTGGCAGCAAGACTCAGAATGCTTCTGCACTCAAGCATCATCCTGAGATATGAGGCACTCCAGGTCAAATGTGGTGTGCTTGCATCCACATATCCTCATTCACAACCCAATTTGTGCAAGTTGATGAATCTACCCTTGCAGTTCCAACTCATCTGTACTGATACATCAGTTAAGATCCAGCCCTCACCATTGACTAGCAATGTGATGACTTATCAGTAAAACAACATCCAGATGATACTCAACACAAGAACTGTGTCATGGATAAAAARGTAGAGTGAACACAAGCACACAGTCTTATCTTGTTTCCTAATTTGTTAAGAAGTCTCCAACACTAAAGGGAGAAAAAAGGAAGAGTACTCACTAAGAGAGGCAAGAAAATACCACTGTTGGAAAAGGGCAAGTCCTCAAGCACACTTGCACGAAGTACTTTCATGTATTTTTCCCAAGTGCACAACCTGATCAGCACAAAGTAACAACAAAGTAAAGCAGAACTTTCATACAGGCAAACATTTTGCTTTGGGAAAGTTATGATTCATTCCTTGTCATCTCCACACAGTGAAAGGGGGACTTCCTTGCATGGTATCACAATAAATTTCTTGCCCCAGAGCACCTCCACAAATATTAATAGGAGAACTGCAAGTGTTAAGTACAGGCTGATAGACTATTTTAGCAGGACCACACTTCAACTCCCACAGTTGGAATCAACCAGGATTGATTTCCTTCTGAGGCAGCACAACAGGAAGCCAAACACCTCTATCCTACCGTGTGGCTTAACTGAAGATGCAGAGAACACTTTGCTTGGTTTCCAGGTGCTTCTTTCTGCTTCTCTGCCTAACAGCCCACCGCCCAGAGAAATTCAGTGTTCTCTCCTGAGAGCTCTTAAAGCCAGCTAAGTGGCTGTGCTCACTCTTAAGAAGGGCATTAGGAGTTCACAGACCTCTTTCACCCCGACCCTGAAACTAGAAAGAACAATCAGGAAGGATGAGACCTCTGTTCTGGGAGCAAAGCAAAATAAATATGGGCTCAGTGATGCATGAGGTATTTCTGATTCAGCAGGAAAGACTTCCATTGTACTCAACAGTTCAGCTTCCAAATCCAAGATCCTCCTGTGATGCATCAAAATACTCACAGCCACCTTACAATGTTTCATACATTAGGTCTTACACTTCATGGTGCTGATTTTTATTGCCTCTCACAAATTCAGACAGCCCAGGGAAGCAGGTCTCAATAGACCTACATTAACATCCTAACATGAAACAGCAACACCACTGAGGTCCACCTGGCTCTGCCCTGCTCCCACAGAAGCCAAAGAAATTAGAGGCCTAAGAAGGGCAGTAGAGACTTACAATTCAGTGCCTAGAAAAAGAAGAAAAAGAAAAAGGGGAAAAGGGGAAAAAGGGAACAGGGGAACAAGCAAATTCTACAGCTTTTGGACCTGAGGAAAGTTCTTTCCCTAGAAACTCAGAGTGCTGAAGGAATTAAGACTATGCATGAATTAGAGACAGAAAGACCTGAGCAAAAGGAATTACACGCTCTAGTGGATATTATTTTACCACCACTCAATTCTGATTCCACAAGTACAATACAGGCTAGAGATCGCCCAGACTGGGCACCGAGACAGCACAGCAGCAACGTCTGCCTCGAAAAACCTAATGTCGAGATGAAAACAAGCCTATCTGCAGAAGAAGCAAGCAACAAGCAAGCACAATGAAATGAAAGAATCAGCTTCCAAAAGCTACTTCCCATGCTAACAAATGTTGCACTTCAAGACATTCCAGAGATTAAATTTTGGGTTGCTTCTATGCAGCTTTCCCCCAAACCAGTGTGTCAGATGGCTGCATCCCATGGCAATCTGCATGTTCAGAAGTTCCCACATGAGGAGTCTACGCGACGCTAGTGGAAACTATCCTTGCCAAAAGGCACAGAGTTAATTCTGACAAAAAGCAGGTCTTAGAGCTTTCAAATCAATGATATCCCATCTCTGTAAACAAAGTTTCCATCCACATCCCACCGATGGGAGCCATGTCTAAATTCAGTCTTGTTTTGCCTTTGGTTTGCACAAAGCAATTCCTCCTCTAATGCTTATMGCTTTTCCACTTGCAAAGACTATCTATGTGTGCAACTTCTTCTGCGGAAAGTCCCTCTGATCATTCTTTGCTGCCTTTAACATACTTTTTTTGAGGAATCTACTCACAAGTAAGCAATATGCCAAGGCACTTTAAAACTGCAGAAGAATGATTGCTCCCTGCTCCACAGGACTCCTCCTCAGCATGCACCATGCAAAGCTGCCCAGGCCTTTCCCCTTGCATTTCTTCCCAATTTGTTGCAGCCTTAGCCCAAAACTTCCCTGGGTACCAGAACACCTCAGAACATTTCTGCTCCAGCCTCAGTCACCAGGTTACTCCCTAAAACCACATCAAGCTTCTGAATCCTCTTCACAAAGGCAGCTATTCCTCCTTTCTCAAGATTTAGRCATCCAGTTTTCGTGCAGCACCTTCCAGCTCACTTGCAGATAGCTCACCATGGCCCAGAGACATGCAGATCCAGAACACCTCCTTGAACCAGCCCCTCAGCTTCGGACATCTTAACGTTTGCGGAAAGACTTCACAAGTGATGCCGGACAAGACGAATGAGCCCAGAGACACGCAGTTCACCAAAACATCCAGCAACGATGGATGGCTCCGGGAGCAACGCAGGACTCCAATCGCCCTGCCGGGTACCTGCAGTCTGGACGTCTCCTCACCCATCCATTTGGCAGTGACATTCACATCACCCGACTTCTTTCCCTGCYCTGCCAGGCAAGCTCGGCACACGTGAATTCACCGTTATCCGCAGGCCACGGGCGGCCGCACAGGGAGGGTGGGTGCCCGGCAGTCTGCTCCAGGCACTGGGCGCTCACGGCCAGCGCCATTTCGGTGGTGAAAGAGCCACGCAGGTGAGATGGTGCCCCGCTCTGGGGGCTCTGCGGCCTCCCCCAGGCCCAGCCGCAGCGGGGAGAGGCTTCACGGCAGAGCCCCCGGGCCGGCCCCCAGCCGCTCCCCCGGCCCCGGCAGCACCGGGAGCGAAACGGCGGGGATGAGGCAAGCGCGGCCGGGCGACAAGGCGGCCCGCCCCCCCCACACCCCCGCCTCGCTGCCCGCCCCACCGCCCGGGGGTGGGCGCGCGAGGCCGCGCAGTACCTGGGCACGCAGCTCGGGCTCGAGCCGTCGATCTCCCACGTGGCGAAGAGGTTCATGGGCACCGGGACCGGCCCGGGACCCGCCACCGCCATCACGGCCGCCGCTGCCGCCGCCGCCGCCCCGCCCGCCGCCGCTGGTGGTGGTGGTGGTGGTGCTGGTGGCCCCGCCGCGGGGCCCGAGCCCAACGCGCCGCCCGCCGCTGCCGCCGCCATCGCGCCGACGACGACGACACTGGCGCTGGGGGGCGGCCCGGGCCCCTCGCCCCAGCACCGGCCTCCGCCTCGGCGCGCGCGCGCGCGCACTCGCACTCGCTCGCTCGCACCGCGGGGCGGAGTCCGGCGGCCAATGGAAACGCGGCAAGGGGCAAGCGGAGCACCCCGCGGCCAATGAAAAGGCCGGCAGGGTAAGCGGTGGTTGCGCAGGTTAGCCAATGGGAGCGGGGGAAGGGCGAGGCCGGTGCGGTTGCTAAAAGAGCCAATGGGATCCGGCGGAGGTAGGGCCGGAGCTCCCGGCAGCCAATCTTAGAGGAAAGCAGAGACGGCGGCCGGGTAGCGGGCGGCCAATGGGAGAGGCGCCGCGGCGCGAGATGGAGGCGGGGGCGGAGGGGAGGGTGTGGTCGCGGTCCCTTTAAAGTGCCGAGGCGCCGCCCTCCCCCTCCGCCCTCCGGGGCCGCGCGAACGCGCCGAGGGGCGCGGCCGGGCGCGCGCCCGCAGCCGTTGAGGGCGGGGGAGGGATGGTAACCATGGCAATAGGGCGGGCGGGGGCCGCGACATGGCGGCCGCGCCGCCGCCCTGGCCGCCCCGCGAGGCCCGGCCTGGAAGCTGGTGCCCCCCCAAGCCTCCACCGACCCCCGAGCCGCCCCTGCTGCGCGGCCACCTGCCTCGGTGGTGGACTCCCCCCGGAGGGGCCTGTGGCGAGCGGGCACCGCAGCGAGGCGAGGGGCCGGGAATAGGGTGAGCTGGAGGCAACTGTGGCGTGGCAAGAGAAGCTGAAGCTCACCCGGGGAGCCCGCGGAGACTCTGCGAGGCAGGAGCTGGAGCAGGGCGAGCGCCGACGGCCCTACAGGTGGCTCAACAGATACCTCTGACTGTTACGGGAAACAAACCAACAAAAAGGGATTTTTCTTTCTCTATGGGGCCTTAGCAGGGGTTTGCAATAGGGCATGATCCACCTGGAGAGAGGCAGGGATAAGCAAGCCGAACCGGGAGCCGCAGCGCTCCCCGTGGCGATGCTGTGGGAGCGGCCGCACGGAGCCAGACGTGGGGCCGGTGGGGGGCAAGACCCTGGGCACAGACGGAGAGGGGCCGCGTCGCCAAGGAGCGGGCAGCCGAATCGCTGGAAACATCGGCGACCCCTCCGCCCTGCCGCCCGCTCCCGAAGGGGACGAAGGGCGCAGGGCCCCCAGCGGAGCCACGCGGGGCCTCTGTCTCGCTCTCAGAGCATCTTGTGGGCCGCTTCAATGCGTTTTCCCGTCTTTACACAGTTGCTGATGCGTGAGAGGGCCTTGCCTGTCATCGCTGACGGYCTGGCTTTTTCCAGAGCGTTCGCTAAGGCGCCTCGGCAGAAGCTTTTCTTGTGGAAATTGGGCTGCGTCCAGGACGAGTTACGTTTTCACAGCGTTCCGTGAATGRGGGTAAAGCCGTGCGTTGCAGCCGGATGGAGTCACGGGCCAGTCCTGCTGGCCCGGCTTTATCTCGGCACCTCCACCTGTGGAGGTTTGACACCCGCTGGGTGTCACCATTGTCCCTTCCCAGGAGCCMCAGGCTGCCTCAGAGGATCTTCCTGGGTGCAGCAGTGCTTGCCCATGGCTTTGCCGTGACCATCGGCCTCCCGGCCTTCGTTACCTCTTGCAGTGATTTGTGTGGTTACAGGGGCACTTCCAGGAGGTCAAGACGCCCTTTCACGCTGGCCACCACTTGCAGATCCTTGCTGACAAGAGCTCCTTTTCCTGCAGTTCTCCTCAAGGAAGCCCCGCTGGAAGTGCATTTTTTTTGTTTCTCTCCATACAGCCCGCTCCCTTGGAGTCCCTCTGCCCTTATTCCACCGCACTTGTTTATTTTGGCCTTCTGGCTTYTCTGCAGAAGAATTTATCCATTTGCTCTTGGTCTTTCAGTGTGCCTTGTTTATTTGGGGATTTGACTTACGTAGACTTTTTACTTCGGCTTGCTGTTAAACTGACCATGCCAGAGCCTGGTTATGTGTTGGTTTAAACAGGACCCGGTGCCGTCATCCTTTAATCCAGCCGCTTACCCGCCACGTCCTCCATCGCGAGCTCTCTGCCTGCCAAGGCCTGCTTTGCTTTGCCTTGGATCTGATCTTGGAGCGCGCTGGGGAGAGCAGGAGCCCCTCCCTGACCTCCCAGCAACCAGCTTACATGGTGCCCGCGGAAAACGCCCCTCCGGTCTCTGTGCGCCGCWGCCCTCCGGACGGACCCTGCCCACCAGCTCCTCTCCAGCACCGCCAAGGGCCTCGGAACCGCCGGGGACAAATCGTGGTGTGCCCGTGTGGTGGTGCCGACGCCGGATACTGCGCCTTGCTACCTATTCCTCAGGGAGCGTTCCCCACCTTTCCCTCGTCTTTTCTTTCTTTAATGTGTCTTTCTAASGTGATGTTTCAGCACATCCTCCCTCCCGCGGCGCTCCTCCGCTCCGGGGGGCCGCGGAGCCGCTCTCAGTGCAGTCCCCAGGCCAGGGCGGCTGCCGCGTCCCCGCTGCAGCCCCACGTTGTGGCTTCGGGCTCGCAGCCCTCCCCGCTTCCCGGGYGCCCTCCGTGAGCGTGTCCACCCCGCGGCCTTCGCGGTCTGCCCCTCGGAGGCGCGGGGGGCCTCCCTCCTACCCTGCAGTCCCCTGAGCCTCCCGTGGAGCCTCCAGGGTGGCAGCTCCGGGGTTCCCGGGAGGAACCGGCCTCTCCCAGGCCCTGCCTTGGTACCACCTCCGGCATCTCTCCCCGCCCCCCCGGCCCGGCGCCGCCAGCCGGGCGCCCCCCCCGCATCCCCGGCACGTCCGGATATTCCCGCTGCTGCCCACGGGCACGGCGGGAGGCGGCGGGTGCCGCTGCCCTCGGCGCCGTCCAGCGAGGCCCCGAGGAGC
>PTEX01000288.1:54667-65092 GCA_003342815.1 Eudromia elegans
CGTGCTGCGCTCCGGCGGCTCCCCGAGAGCCGAGCTGCCGGCGCGGCCGCCGAGGGCCGTGCGGGGCGCTGGGGCAGGCGCCGGAGGGCCCCGGCGCGCCCCGAGGGCCATGTGCGCCCTGGTGCCGCCCGCGGCTGGCGCCTCTCGCACCGGCTCACCTGCGGCAGCGGCTTCGGGCTCGGCCGCAGCCCTCCCGCTGCCCCTTTCCCTCCAGCAAGGCCACGCAGGGCCCTCGGGCCTCAAAACGAGGCGTTTTCCTGATGCCTCAAAGCAGGGCTGGGACGGGCAGCAGCGAGCGCACCCGGACACGGGGCAGCTCGTAGCCGCGGAGCCTCCGCGCGGCTCCCAGGCCAAGCCGGGGCCCTCTGCTCCGTGCCCAGGAGGCTCCCGCCGCTCCTCCTCCTCCTCCTCCTCGCCTCCCGCTTCAGCCTGGCGCTGGCCGCSCTCCAGGGCAGCTGCCGAGGCGCCGCAGGCCGGGCGCTGTCCCTGCGCTCGCGCCACCGGCTGCCGCTGGCAGCAGCTGCCCGCAGCCCTGCTCGGCCTGCAGGATGGAGGGCACGGAGGGACGGAGCGGGAGCGGCGCGCTCCGGGCGGCACCGCCGCGCTCGGCCTGGCGCTTTAGCCCCTTGGGGAAGGGCGGGCGCAAGCGACGAGCCGCAGGCGAAGCCCCGGAGTACCGGAGGCAGCTAAAGATGGTGGTCCGGTTCTTTCCCTGCCGTCCTCCACGGCACAGCCGGGCTAAAAATAATCCGTCTCCCAACACTGTGCACCAAAATAAGGAAGGCTGAAAAAGATGGAGGTTCTGGATCATTGCTGGCAAGGATCTGCTCAGATTGAGCTCTCTTTGAGGCTCCTCTTCTTTGCAGGAGATGGTATCAACCAGTGCTGCCAGCTGGGATAGATCAAGGGGGTGGCAGAGAGGCGCAAGCCCATCACAGGGCCCAGGTAACCAGTACAGGGACCTGCTCAAAGAGGTGGTGGCATCCTGAGTGCCTGAAGGCCCCTCATCACACTCCCGTGGCAAGCCAGGGGCTGGCTTTCCCCCCACCAAGTTACTGGGGCTCAGCGGGTGGAAGGGGGCACAGGGCTGGGGGAAGGGGAAGCCCAACAACTCCCCGATGATCCGCCGTGTTCCTCCGTGCAGGATGGTTCCCCCACCGCCGATCAGCAAGCCCCACGTWTGCCTCTCCACCGTGCTCATCATGAGCAGCCTCATCCTCATGGACGCCTACCTGGTGGAGCAGAGCCAGGGCTCCCGGAAGCTGGGCATCTGCGTTATGGTGGCAGTGGGTGACGTCTGCTTTCTGCTGGTGCTCCGCTACGTGGCCATCTGGGTCGGGGCAGAGGTGAAGACAGCCAAGCGTGGTTATGCCATGATCCTCTGGTTCCTCTATGTCTTTGTGCTGGAGATCAAAGTCTATTTTGTCTACCAGAACTATAAAGCTGACCGGAAAAGCCTGGACCTCATGGCCCGCAAAGCACTGACCTTGCTGCTCTCCATCTGCATCCCAGCCCTCTATGTGTTGCTGGTGGCCACAGAGCACATGGAGTACGTCAGGACGTTCAAGAAGAAAGAGGATCTCCGCAATCGCCTCTTCTGGGTCATTGTGGACATGCTGGATGTGCTGGACATCCAGGCCAATCTGTGGGAGCCCCAGAAGAAGGGGCTGCCGCTCTGGGCTGAGGGCATCATGTTCTTCTACTGCTACATCTTGCTCCTGGTCCTCCCCTGCGTGTCCCTGTGCGAGATCAGCATGCAGGGGATTGGCATTATGCCGCACCGCATGATGCTGTACCCCATGCTAAGCATGCTCACTGTCAACATCGCCACCATCTTCATCCGGGGCAGCAACATGGTCTTCTTCAGAGATGCCCGTGTCTCCAGCATCTTTATGGGCAAGAACGTGCTGGCCATCGGACTGAAGATCTGCATGTTCGTGCAGTACCAGCGGCACCGGCACCACGCGGCCCTGGGGCCGGGCCCAGCGCCGCAGCACGGCTCCCAGGCCCAGCCTCCGTCCCCCGGGCCGCCCAAGGCTCGCAGTCGGCCCGCGTGCCCTGAGGAGCTGACCCAGGACAACACGTGACGGCAGCAGCAGCCACAGCTGGCTCTCGCTGTGCTTGGCCGCCGGTGCGCATGGCGCCATCGTTCCCTGTGCCGGGGGGATGACCCCGCTCTCCTTCCCACGGGAGCACGGGCTGGTGGGGCAGCCTCTGTGAGCCTGCAGAGCTGTTCAGGACCTCGACACCCCGCCCGGCAGCGTGGCTAGCAGGTGGCCCGAGGAGGCCACGCTGGTGTGGAGGGTGCTGCAGCGCCATGGGGCACACAGGGCCCTGCAACCATCCGCGGCAGGCGACGGACACCGATCATCCCCGCCAASCCCCCCCAGCCCTCGGCCCTTGCTCCTGTCGCAGCACTGCCCTCCAGGCAGCTGGGCTGCAGGCCGGGGATGGTGTGCARAGCACGGGGCCCCAGAAGCAAGGCCTGCCCCTCCCACCGCCCCCTCTGCCAGACARCCATGGGCCCGGAGCCTCAGGGAGGGTCACTGTCCTTTTTCGTATTTCCTTCTTTGCAATAAAAGATGACGTGAGCCCTGCAGCCTCCTTGCTTCTCTGKGTCCCCCAACTACAGGCACGGTTCCCCCTTGTCCTTCTGCCCCCGTCTCCCAGGGCGGTGGGTTTCCATCCCCACCATGCCTGGACGTCCAGCCCTGGCTGCGAGAGCACTGCTGGGCCCCGAGGGCGTTGCAGTGCCGCTGCACAGTGCTGCTCGTGGCTGTCCCCGTGTCACACACCCCCGTTCCTGGCCGGTGGGAGGAGAGCCAGCTCCTCAGAGCCTGGGGGGACTCAGGGCGCCACCTTTGTTGGGAGACGTGGTTGTGTGCAAGGAGCCACGGTTCAGTCATCTGGTGCAAGTCCAGCCCCATAGCTGCCTGCCCCATGGACACCCATATCAAGACCCAAGAACCTCCCCCAGGGCCTGCAGCTCCATCCTAGCCAGATCCTCTCCAGTCCTAGCCCAGAAGACCCATTTCTGAACAGAATCATATGAAATCCATGGTCTAAGACACCTTTCTCTGCCTACCAGGCACTCGGGCCTCCTTTGGGCTCCAGAAGAGCAGGAGGGCAAGGGAACCCGGCTGCTCTGGATACAGTCCAGGCTTGCTCGCCGCAGGGTGGGAGCTACCAGCAGCTGGAGAAGGGTCGTACAGACGTGAGAATGCTGCTCCTGACGCTGCTCCTCAGCAAGGCCCCAGAACCCTTCGAGTCCGTCCTAGACTTGCAACTTTTGCAAATTAAAACTTCAGAGCACTGACCCAGAGAGTCATATGCTCCTCCCACACTGCTCCCAAGAAAACACTCTTCCAAAGGTGCAAGGATGCTGCAGCTCCCGGATCCAGCGGCACGAGGCAGGGCAAGGAGGAAGCAGCACCGTTTGGCAACCCACGGGGGTAAGTAAAAGACAGCTGAGCATTCCCATCTGCTCCCAACCAGGGCTGGCACATCCCATTTCTGCAGCCTTCCCCCAGCTACACCAAGCCCCATTACCAGCACAGAACCCACGGCGCCCACAGGAACTGCTGAAGCAGCAGATCCTTCCCTAACACCTAGAGCTGCTCAGCTMCCCATGGGGGGCTCGTGAGGGGCCTTCCCAGCAGCCAGCCAGCCACCCAGAGCCTGCACAGGCACAGGAGGGCTCTGCCCGCCCTAGAGCAGAGAGATCCTCCCCACGCCCACGTTCACGCCACGATGTGCCACGGTGTGCCCCATACTGGTCACCTCCACCCTAGCACAACCACAGGGCAAGCGGAACCAAGGAGAAAAGCAAGCCGGATGGCACCTACAAGGCTGGGCTGTTCACTTTGGAAAAAAAAAACCCACACACACACAAACCATGTAGATTAAGGGAAAAATACAGTTTTATTTTACACAGAATTAGTAGCATCCAGAAGCACTAATCGCCCTTTGGAGACAAGGCCGAGAAGGGAGACACGCCTGCTGAGAAGATGCTGGCCAGCAGCTTTGCAACCAACGTTCCTGGCAGCAAGAACAGTCAGCCCCAGGACAGGCCATGGGGCCAAGCGCACAGCCCACTACTCAAGGATACAAAATCCCCCTTTTTTGGCACTTGACCCGTGGGCTGTCCTGGACATGAAAACTGTCAGAGGCTGGAACATTTGACCTGCAAGGAGAGGCTGAAGGAACAGGACTTGCTCGACCTCAAAGAGGCAGCATGGGGGAAGCCTTTCTGCACCCATGAGGTTCTTGGGAAGACAGAGGCAGGTGCTCTACTGGAACAAGAGACTCATCGTGATGTAAAATCAGGTGAATTTGTCCTGCGGGGAAGGAGAAGAGTTTCACCCTGAAGGTATGAAGCAGCAGAGCAGGAGACGGGGCAGTCTCTCTGTCCTTGGAGGTTTCCAGCAAGCCTTGAGCAAGCAGATCCAGACTGTGGACAGGCACCGAGCTGGAGCGCTCCCCCTGGCTCACCAATGCAGCACAGGGCTCGCGCTCTCCCACCTACAAGCAGAGACAAGCAGGCCCACCAACAGTCAGCTGTCAGTTCCACGTGACTTCCTCATCACCCCAACATCGTGTAAGCCCCAAGAGGGCATTTCAGTTTCCCAAAACACATTTTTCTTCAGCTCAGCCTCCACTCTGCTACTGTAAAGCAAAAATGGGGAAGAGGGATGGCAGTGTGAGGTCCACTCAGGACAGAGCAAATCTCAGTGACAGCCTTCCCCCTCTAGAAAACATTGTGTCCATCCTGTGGTCAGAGGGTCTTCTGCGAGGGCAGCCGGCGCTTGTCCTTGATGGCA
The DNA here is from genome assembly GCA_003342815.1 of Eudromia elegans. Taxonomy (NCBI): domain Eukaryota; kingdom Metazoa; phylum Chordata; class Aves; order Tinamiformes; family Tinamidae; genus Eudromia; species Eudromia elegans. Next base: position 59,488 of record PTEX01000288.1, read on the forward strand.
TTCCTCTTCCTCTTTTTGCTCAGGAAGCTCTCCAGTTTGCCACTCCTCTTCAGCTCTGCAAACTTTTCTGCTAGCTCCAATTTCCGCTTCTCGGCTGCAAAAGAGAGAGAAGCAAGGTTTAGGCTGAGGCCAGTCTATCTCTGCAGCCCGAGCCCTCCTTGCCTCTGCCCCCCTGGCTCCATGCCTGGCTTGTCCCTTGAGTGCCAGCACTCAGACAATCTCTCCACGGCTCCAGAGGAGGTTACAGCCAACTTGCTTTCAGTGCCTGAAGCCCCACAGGCAGGCTTTATACCCCGGCATCTGTCAGCAGACACCTCTTCTGGATCTCACTACAGCACATTTACATCGAGCACTTACATTTCTTGAGGTAGAAGGGTTTTTTCCCCTGCTGGGCCAGTTCCCGTTGCTGTCTCTTCAAAGACAGCTCCCTCTCCCTCCGTTTCTGCTTTTTCTTCTGCTCCTCTTCTTGCTGTGTCTGTACGGAAAGCACAGCTCGTGTCAGCAAGTGTTTGTGCAGCCCTCAGGTCCCACCTCCTCCCGGCACCCCGTCGCGTTGCGGGGAGCCAGCACTGCCTGCCTCAGGGACTCTCTCACCATGCGCCTCAGGAGCTGTTGCAGTTTCTCCTTCTGCTCCGCATTCCGGCATTTTTTCAGCTGTTTCTGAATCATCTGCAAGAGAGAGTAGAAAGCCACATAAACGCCTGCCTGCCACCTCCCACAGCAAACGGGCTTTGAGGAAACTGCCCCTACCAGGCAGGTCCTCCCGGGCACGCACCTCCTTCTCCCGCTTCTTGATGCTGTCCAGGAAGCTGTATGTCTTCAAAAATATTTCTGGGTTATACTCTCCAGACAAGTCATCAAATCGAGGGTCTCGCTGGACCTGTAGGAAAAGGCAGAAATAAGAATCACAGACAGGATTACGGAGGTAAAAGCCTGTTCTCTCCCCTTGCATTTATCAGAGGACTTTTTTTGTTACTTTTCCTCTTTTTTTTCCCCTTAGTACAGCACATCCAGCAATAAGAACACCTGCAGTCAAAGACCAAGACCAACAAGACCAATAACCTGCCCCTCACAAGACCATCAGGGTTTAGTCCAGTATTCCCAGCAACAGGCATTTCAGTACACCTGCCTATTTTCCAGGAACGGGGGCTCCTTCAGCCAACTGCAGCTCAGACTTGAAGGTGGCTGAACACATGCTGCCAGGCCGATGCATTTGGAAACACTGCTTTATGTAGGGTACCGCAGATAACGCACAACTTGGATCGGATCGTACAAGAAAAGGTGAAAGGAATTCTCCAATCATTGAAATAAATATATCACATGATCCAGAAAGAACAAGTCAGAACTGATTTCAGACTAGAATCTAGATGGCAACTGAACCTCCAACCCAGCTGGCGCTGGACAAGGACCACAGGTTGTGCTGTACTTGCCATTGGCAATAACCACTCTTCTGTCATTTGATTATTCCACARGTGTGTGTTAGGCAGGCGAGCAGGTTGGACAAAGAGCAGCTCCTCTGCACCCAGGCTCTTGCTCTCCCCTACCTGTTCCCTCGGTCAGATATAAGCCTTGCCCTCTGGAAGCAGCCAGAATCCTACCGTTCTTGGCAGCCTCTTTAGTATCTGTGCTGAACACGGGCTGTGTCCCTCAGCGTCCCCAGGGAAGGGAGTTCCCACCCATGGAGTGGACATCACCCACCTTCTTTGCAACAGGGACCACTCGTCGCAGAAAAGGCACAGGTTTCTTGGCAGACATCTCCACGGGCCTGAAAGAGAAAACATGTGTGACAGGGGCCGTTATAGCTYGACGTTTTGTGTGTGTAAAGATGACAGCATGAGGTGGGAAGAGAGTGTGTTACTCCTCCCTCATGCTATGTCCTGTGAGTCATCAGTATCTCAAATAAGTTACCAGAAGCATTAAAGWAAGCTGAGCTGCACACTGAGAGAACTTGCATTATATAGAATCATAGAATCATGGAATGCTTAAGGTTGGAAGGGACCTCTAGAGGTCATCTAGTCCAACCCCCCTGCACACGCAGGGTCCCCTACAGCATGTGGCACAGGGGGGTGTCCAGGTGGGTTTGGAAGATCTCCRGAGAAGGAGACTCCACCACCTCTCTGGGCAGCCTGGTCCAGGGCTCTGTCACCCTCACCRTTAAGAAATTCTTCCTCAAGTTCCTGTGGAGCTTTTGGTGCCTCAATTTGTGGCCATTTCCTCTAGTTCTATCATTGGCCACCACTGAGAAGAGGCTGACCCCATCCTCCTCACTCCCTCCACTGAGGTACTTATAGACACTGATGAGGTCCCCTCTTCCCCTCCTCTTCTCCAGGCTGCAGAGGCCCAGCTCTCTCAGCCTTTCCTCATAGGGCAGATGTTCCAGACCCCTAATCATCTTCGTGGCCCTGCGCTGGACTCTCTCCAGCAGCTCCACGTCCCTCCTGCACTGGGGAGCCCAGAACTGCACACAGGACTCGAGGTGCGGCCTCACCAGGGCTGAGTAGAGAGGCAGAATCACCTCCCTCGACCTGCTGGAGACGCTCTGCTTAATGCACCCCAGGATCCCATTGGCCTTCTTGGCCACRAGGGCACACTGCTGCCTCATGGTCAACTTGTCGTCCACCATGACGCCCAGGTCCCTCTCTGCAGGGCTGCTCTCCAGGAGGTCGGTCCCCAGCCTGTAGGCATGTCTAGGGTTATTCCTCCCCAGGTGCAGGACCCTACACTTGCCCTTGTTGAATTTCATGAGGTTTCTCATCGCCCAGTTGTCCAGTCTGTCCAGGTCCCTCTGGATGGCAGCGCAGCCCTCAGGGCTATCAGCTACTCCTCCCAGTGAGTAGCACCAGTTGAGAACTAGCATTATACCTCTGTGTATTTCAGCACTAGTTGATGTGGTGACACCTCTAAGCAGTAGTTTTGAATCAGTTTTATAAAGTTTCACTGAAAACAGCCAAGTTCCCTGGGATTTCCCCAGCGCCTTTAAGAAATTCACTTCCATAATAAAAACATGAGGAAAGCAGCACCTGTGATTTCCACTGATGCATCGCTTAAAGGACTAGGGGAATTAAATACAGACAATCAGGTAAACCCACTATGGCAGGAAGAGCAACACCATGTGATGATGCTGCACTCTTTACACGCTCTTGGGTAAAAAAATAAAGCAGAAACATTATTCTGAGCAACTGTTTAAAGCAGAAAGAATGAGTATCCAGCAGAGAATCAGAAATAGGTTGAGTGGTGCCAGTGAAGCAGAGCAGAGCCCTCAGATCACTTGTGTACAGCTGACTGAAATGAAACTCCAGAACAACTGGGTCCACTCTGCAGCTCCAGCTGGGCAGAGATGCTGATGAGCTGGAAGGGGGTCAATAGATGGCAGGATAGCTAGGTTCAAGGTCCAGAAGGTTCAAGTAAAACCCTTCTAAATTGTCTGGTAGAATGCAAAGTGCCCTATGCCATGCATTAAAACCACAGGGTATAAAAGAACGAGATATTGGTTTCAACTGTAAAATACCACAGGGCAATTGAACACTGTAGGATACTGAGAACTCTGAAAGAGCAAAAGGCTGTTCCCAAATGAGATATGCTGGTGAACAGCATCATTGTGTGGCACATTGAGAAAGCTCTAAACGAGCTCCAAGGCAAAGGCAACACAGCGAGGAGCTCACAACCCAGCTTCTGGAGTAGACAGCAGAGAGCACAGAGGCACTTTTTTGTTGACCGCATTTACCCCTTTTTACTTTGCTGCTGCTTTATCTTGCTTTTGGCAGGATGTGCAGTCTTCTTCCCAGCAATCACCTGATGGGCTCTCATTCCGTTCTGCATCTGCAGTAGTTCCTCAAAAGACACATAAGACAGGTCTAGAAGAGACAGAAAGGAAGGTATGTGCAGCAAACAGCTCCGTGAGGCACTCTTCAAYGTATTCCAGTCTCTCTCTCTCTCCACGTGGCAGCACAGAGAAAGCCAGTTCCAAGCTTTTACCAGGTATGACAGTGCAATGAGCTCTGCATTGCGGTGGGTTTTAGCTACATTGCTCTGACATGTCACCTCTCGGCCCTGACTCTCCCACTGTGACGTTGTCTCCTTTAGGAGGCACACCGTCACCCTCCTCGCACTGTGAGGCTAATCAGGAGGTGCAGAAAACCTTGCAACCTGTTCAGTCTGCCTACACAAAAACAACTCCCTTAGCAGAGCGCTTCAGAGGCTGGTGAACTACAGTGAAACCCAGGGTTTTTTGACCTTTATTACCTCCTTATCAGCAGGAAGAACATCTAACCTGGCTCAGACAGATCAAAAAGCCCACAAAACCAAAAATCAGCCTCATGTTCTAGCTCTGCCGAGAGCTCCCGTATATACATCTTGTACTTTATAAAATAATACTTTTTTCCTCGGACTGCTAAATAGCAGATCAATGTGAAATAAGAGGAAAAAGTGCAAAACTGCAATTCTATCCCAAACACTGACAAAAGCGTGAGCTATTCTTGGAGACTCTTCTGCTGCAGCGTTTCTTTGATCTCCCTCGGTGACACACACCTTACAACTGCAACATATAAGATATCATTAGGAACACTGATTATCATCTCAACAGCACATGCTTATACCTGCCACCAAGAGGTCTCCTCCTGTCCTTCCCCCTGTAAAACACGTGGGAGACACTCGCATGCCCAGCCAGCACATCCCAACGGTACTAGGAAGCACAGTCTTCCCTGGCCTTTGTGATACACAGATCCCCACCGCAGCCTAGCAAAAACAACAACATCCTGCCCCACGGCACAAGGTTTTCACGCGCGAAGYCCTAGTTTTTCTGCCAGGTTCAGGGAGCGCTGTGAGATCAGTCACATCAGCTAGGAACGCAGACCCTCAAGTTATGTGAATCCTTCACCTTAGTTTTTACAGCTGCATCTCCACTGCTATCTCAGCGTCTAATGGATTTCATCAGTGCACTAATTAGCAACTCCCTCCTCCACAGTGAGCACAGAAGCTGCTTAGCACCTCTGGGGCTCTGCTAAAGACACTGCCCAAACCCATGAAGGTGCTTGCTGGGATTAACTTTACTTGGAGCTTATCTGTGGTCGGCAACCACAGGGGCCTGATCCATAACTAGAGAGGCTGGAAATTCCTAAAGTTTCCTCAAGTTTGGCACCAGTCCAGGAAACGGAGCTCTTGCTTTCCTTCTTCTGCCTCTCTTCCCTTTGCCTGCCCCCTCATCCACCTCAGGGCAACCGACAGTTTCACACGTGAGCTTCCAGCCCCAGGAAAGCATGAGGAGTTATAGTTACAGAAGCCACAAAGACTTATAAATTTTAACTGCAAGAGCAAACAAGCATCCCGGGAACACTGGTGCTTTCGGGGTACACCGCACTTCCCCTCGTTTGGGTAAAAACAGGCTTTCCGCACACCCACGTAATCCGTAAGGTGGATGCTGCCCTGCAATAAACCTGGCGACTACCCTTGAGAAGGGCTTTGAAGAAGGGGCTGCCCGTAAGAGACTTCACCCTAACGAAGGGCCCGAATTCACCCCGTCGCTTGCTAAGGCCGAACGGATGCCCTGAGCGGCGAGGGCCGCAGAGCCGCGGCACGGAGCGAGCGGCACCCGCCTGCCTGCCGCGCC
>PTEX01000288.1:65515-85062 GCA_003342815.1 Eudromia elegans
CCCCCGGGCCGGGCGCCCCCTTCCCCGCCGCTCCTTCCCGCGCCCGGTGCGGGCGGAACCAGGAACGACCCGACCGTGCACGCGAACGGAAGTGCCGGGATACGGCTAGCGGAAGCGGGGCCGGGACGAGGCGTGCGCATGCGCACGCAAGAACCACACACGGCGAAGGGCTGAGCGTTTATTGGAAGGAAAGGCGAGCACCACGAGCGCATGCGCCGGCCCCGGGGGCGAGTCACTGGAGGGCATAGAGCGCGGCATGCGCATGCGCAGCCGGCGGCCCCGCCCCGCCCAGCGCGTCGCCTAGGAGACGCGCCAGGGCCTCCTCGTGGTGCGGGCCCGGCGCGGCGCAGGCCCCGGGCGCGGCCCAGGCGCAGGCTGTCGGCCAGGGCGCGCAGTTGTGCGGCCAGCAGGCCGAGGGCGCAGGGCGGCGAGGGGGCAGGCCGGACGGGCGGTGGGCCGCGCTGGCAGGAGCGCAGATGGGCGGCCTCGTCCTCCCTGCAGAAGAGACGGCCGTGAGGGGCGGCCTGGGCGCAGCAGCCTCACGGCAGGCTCAGCCCCGTGCTCACCTGAGGCTGCGGCTGGTGCAGGTGATGGAGTTGCTGCTGCGGTCCCGCCGCAGGGCCGTGTGCAGCCAGAGCCACGTGCGGTCAGAGCGGAGCAGCCGCAGCACCACGGCTCCCGAGGACGATGCTCCATTACCCAGCACTGCAGAGAAGCGGTCGCATCATCCCACAGGAAGCCAGAGCCCCTAGCCCAGGCCCTAGTTTGGCTCCTTGGGGCAGGCTGCATTGCCTTTGCCCCTCGTATGGCCAGGCCAGAGACGCTGCCGACATGCGGATGCATTCCCAGACTCCCTGCTCACCCACAGCCTGGTGCTGGGCAGCAGCGAGCTGTGTGTCCTCAGGATGCAGGAGGCTGTACCAGGAGAGGCCGATGAGCTCCTCGCGGCGGTAGCCCAGGTGGTAGACAACACTGTGGAAGGAAAGGGGAGAGTGCCCTGAGGGCCACCAAGAAACAGCCCTCGCACCACAGGGAGGCAATAAAGTGCTGGAGGTGCAGGGGCAGGCTGTAAAGAAGGGAGGGAAGAGGCTCGGGAAGTGCATGGGAGAGTCTCCCTGCTGGGCGCCCGGACACACCAGCCACGCCGTGCCGCTGAGAACAGGGTGAGAGCCGCTCACCTCTCGGTGACGTCGGTGAACGCCATGTCTAGGCCGTGCACGCTGTGGAAGAGGTCGTCGGRCGAATCAGCGTCCCTGCCCGCAGGCAGCTGTGCCACAGGCGTGCACAGAGCCATGAAGGCAGAGGGAGCTGCTGGGCAGGCGGGCGGGCGTGGGGCCACAAAGCGCCCGCGCACGGCCACGGCCCGGTTGCCACCGTGCCGCAGCCGGAAGGCTTTGGATGTGCGCATCTCACTGACGAACGTCACTTCTGCCAGGAAGCGGAAGGATAAGAGCGAGTCAGGGGACTCTGCAAGGGGCCTGCACAGTCCCAAAGAGCTCGGGAGCTCGCTGCGTGCTCTGGTCTTCTCCTCAGCCTTACCAGCTCCTGGCTGCTCCTGAGCGAGAAGGAGCTTTTCTCGCACAACCTCCTGTGCTGTCTCCTCCACCATGTCAAAGATCGTGTCCCCCTGGGAAAGGAGCTCAGCCTGCAGAAGGGCACGCTGTTAGTGCAGACCTCGCTTCCCCTCCAAGCACACCAGGAGCTTGCTGCCCACCAGAGCACAGGGGGCTCGCAACAAGGCACAGGGAGGTAGCCATGCCTCACCGTGGAGAGGCCCAGCACCTCGCGCACGTTCTCGGAGACATAGGCCAGCTTGCCGTTGGCCAACAGCACGAGGAAGAAGCCTGGCAGCAGGGAGAGCAGGTCTGTGCCCAAGGCTGGTCCTGCAGGAGCAGCTGAGTCTGTGGGAAGGGCAGAGCTGTAAGCGCTTGGCTGGACAAGGCCCGGAGCGCGCGGCCAGAGCACACGGCCGCTGCTCACCCGGAGGGAAGAGGCAAGCCGCGCGGAGCCGGAGGCACACGAGCGCCATGGTGTTGAGGTAGGAGAGGCGCTCCTTCTCCTGGCAGGACATGGGCAGCAGGGAGCGCAGCGTTTGCAGCTCCACGTTGATCTGGTCCCTGCGAGCTTTGGAGGCGCCTTTGGTGGACCTGCAAAGCCAGTGGTAAAGGGAGACGTGCGCAGGGAGACAGCATCTCATATTGGGGTGCCAGAAAGGAGGCTCCCACCCTCACGAGTCCATGCATTGGACTTGCCTCTACAGTCACTCAGCCCCTTGCATTTCCTGAGCCCTCTCCTAGGTCCTCGCCCTCCTCCCCAGCCTGTAGCGCCTTGCAGGGGTCACCAGGCGCCACACAGAGCGCCAGGGCTCTGCCTTGCAGGGAGGAGGGACACTCACCTGAAAGGCTTCAAGGCACTCGGCACCTGCCCAGCGCCCCTGGGCAGGCAGCCGCTTTCTGCCGGCAGCGGCCGGTGGCAGTGGCTGCAGAAGACGGTCATTGAGTGGGTGCTGCGGAGGCGGCCGGGCGCCTCTCCTCCTTCGCCTCAGGCTGTCTCTGAACCCACTGACCCCGCCGCTGGCGGCTCCCTTTTGTACCCTGCCGGGGCGCGGGGGCCAAGCTGCAGGATGGTCACCTCTGGTGACGCAACTCCAAACAGCTTGGGGCTATTTTTAGAAGGCAGGCTGCTAAAAATAACCCTCACAGCCGGCTGCAATCCGAGAGGGGAAGCAATAAAAGGAAGCTGGGGTCCTTAAAGCAAACCCGGCCACTCAGGAGGGGGGTGTGATGACGAAAGGCCCCTCTGTGGGGCACGTGTCCACGTGGCTCCTGGCTGAGGCACAGATACCCACCCTGGTGCCCCTGAGCCCATAAGGCTCTCTGAGGCAAGCGGGATGCACACTGCCCCCTCCAGCAAACCTCAGTGCCACCTCGCCAGACAGCGAGTGGTGGCAGCCGTGYACAGAGCCAGAGCACCATGGGGAGTCCATGCTCAGCACCATGCTGCCCAGCACTCCACTCCTGGGTGAGCAAGGGGGGTTTTCTGGCATGGTCACCATGCCACTCAATCCTGGCTGCATGCTGGTCCTACCAGTAAAGTATGTGGTCCAGGTCCTTGGCCACACACACTCAGCACCTCCCCTGTCCTCTCTTGCCTGCCCACATGACTTTAGCTTCCTGGTACCCACCCCATGCACTTAGTGAGCTTGGCCTAGGCTGGCTCTGCTTGCAAAGCCGCCACAGCTCCTCTTCCCAGGGGACGCCCCTCCCTTTGGCAGCTGTGGGGTGTATGCACCGTGTCCCTGCTCCTGCACCCGCCACCCCAAGGCAGGACAGCCCCAGAGACACAGCCTTTCTCCCCACCACCTGTGCCCAGGCTGCCCCCTCCAACCCCAGCACAGCCTAGGCTGGATGGCGGGACAAGGCCCTTGGGCTCAGGCTCCCCACACCACTCCAGCCCCTGCAGCGCTCCCCACAAGGACACAGAGCGCAGTGTAAACCCAGGCACAGTGTTTATAAAACCCTGCAGAGCTGCTGTGTTACACACGGAGCCAGGCGGCAGAGCTGCTGCCAGCGGCCCCTGCAGCAGCACAGGGCCTTGGCGTGGGCTGCTGCCTCCATGCAGTTCAGTGCCAGCCCAGGCAGGCAGGGAAGTCCCTGCTCACACAGGAACAGTTTGCAGCCTTAGCCCAGAGCTACAGGTGGTGCTGGAAGTCCAGTCAGGCCCTGGGAGCAGGGCAGGGCCCAAGAGCAGCACAGCCACAGTTCTCCAGGCAAGGGGGACCAACAAGAGAGGCCCTGGAGGCAGCACCGAAGATGGGATTCACACGTGTGCCGATCTCTTGCCCAAGGGCCTGCTCTGCCCACACCTCTGCATTCTGGAGCTGCGCCACGGGCAGAGGTAGGCCCGTCGAGGGCAGGACGAACAGAGCTCACGCACGTTTCTTGCTTCAAGGGGTAGAAATTCATGCAGGCAGTGAAACAAGAGATGAGGGCGTGAAGGGGAGAGGGGAGGGCRGCAGGTGGAGGCACGAGGCAGCTTCAGCCCTGCGAGGAGACTATAGGGCGGCTGATGGTGCTGTTCGTTGTCATGGCTGTGAGCTCCCATCTGAAAGACACCAAGGGGACACGCTAAGGGGAAGGGCAAATGGATGCACTTGCCACCCCAGGAGCACAGTGCCCCAGAGCCCTTCCAATGCCTCCAAGACAGAGAACACCYGAGGGGCGCTTGTCTCTCTTTACCTGATATCATGGGGAAGGCAAGACTGGTCCAGGCTGTACTGAATCACCGCTAGCTTACACAGCGTCTTTAGACTGGGACCTGCGGAATGAAGATAGAGTCAGCGGCGACAGCCTCATCCAGGCCCTGCAGCGCAGGTGGCAAGGGTAGGTACCCAGCTCCCCAGCACGTCTCCGCAAGGCCCACTCGCAAGCACATCGACCTCGCGGCAGGAGGTGCTGCCCGCACAGGCGGTGCTCACGTACTGAAGTCAAGGATGTAGAGATCCGAGTGATCCATCAGGTCGAACTCGTCACCCATTCCCTCCTCTGGAGACGGGCTGCAGAAGGACAGAAGTAAAGCACATCAGTCAGCACCGAAACATCTGTATCCCCATCGCATCCCTTGGGGCTTCCTGAGGGCTGAGAGTCTAGGACTGTCCCCATCCTGTCTGCTCCATGTCTGGGCCCCTCTGATGCCCTCCTACCCCCAGGAGGAGCTAAGGCAGGGCTCACGCAGCAGCCCAGAGCACGGGGCTGCCCAGCTGGCCAGCTCTGGCACTTGGCACATGCACTCACTTCGCCCCAAGGGAGCAGGGGAGCCGCCTCCATCTCACACAGGCCACTGCTGACTCCAGCTGCTTCCTCCTCTGCTCAGGGCAGCTTTCCTGCCCTTTCCTCTGCAGGGAACACGCATTCCCCCACCCTGGCACCTTTGCCACCCTCCAGCTTGTTTGACACTCCTCCTGATCTGCTCCCCACCAACAGTGCAGCCCAGAGGCCCATGGGACCCATCCTCTGGCCACAAGGAGGGTGCTGGCAAACAAGCTCCCTTTCCCTGGGCTGCAGCAGGAGCCAGGAACAACTTGCAGCACTAGTAGTGGGAGGAACACAGGGCTCAGTTTGCTCTGCAATTTCAGTGGATCTGGGCCTCCAAGGAGCTGCCTCCTTCCCTGTCTATGCTAGCTGTGCATCTCCATTGCATTAACACCAGCTCTCTAGTAGAAGTCTGCAGGTTGGCAGCCTGCAACCAGGAGAACATCCCATTTTATTAAGTTGTGCATCTCCAGCTATGGCAGCAGCAAGATTGCTTTGGGGTTTTGCTGCATGAGTCAGAAAGGCCTGTGCCATGTCCACCAGTGCAGGGCTGCAATCAACATGATTCTGCCCCAAGTGCAGCATYCATCTGGGTCTCACCTGGCTGAGAGATGAGCTGTTATTTTGGGCATTCCCAGGAAGGGCAGCCTCACTGCTAAGGCAGCTTGCAGTCTTGGAGAGGCATTTGCTTCCCAGGCTTCACATCTCACCAGGCCATGATATGGTACCACCCTCCCATTCTCACCATAAAAGAAAAGCTCTGGGGGCAAAAAAGGTCTGTTGCAGATATGTCCAATTTGTTCAAATACAGGCAAGATCTTTTCATTCTGCCTCGGATGCTCACCACACCCCAGGCTAATCTTCTTACATCCATGTCCCAGTCCCTACTGTGTCCTTTATCTTTCCAAGGGAAGCCACCATGCACCACATCTGCAGGGTTATCACCAAAGTGCAAGCACCAAGCAAAGCCTGGTTCATGGCCAGGAGAGCTGCAGCTTCCAAAACAGCAGGGTGCCGGAAACATCTTTGCCAGCCCAAGCAAAATTGCCCATTCCAGCTCAGCAACATCTCAAAAGTGCTTGAAAAGGACCCTGGGCTCTGCACCAAGCCCTTGCCTCCTCACCAAAACTAGGCATTTCTAAGCATTGCCAGGCAATACAAAACCTCAGCATTAACATGTGCTCAGCTAAGCTTTGTTTTACCATACTCCTCCTCCTCTTCCTTGGAGGAGAATCTCTGCACACTGAAATATCAGGAAGTTTTGGAGAAAGAAAGGGCATAGCTAACGTGAGCATCGAGCTTAGCACTATGTGATTTCCTGGTCACTTAGGACATAAGTGATAAGATTGCTGCTAGCCTCCCTCATTTAGAGGGACCACAGATGGGACAACAAGAGCAGGCTTTAAGCAAAAATATAAGAAAAAAACAAGCAGTTGGGTGCTCCAGGAATAGGCACCCTTCAGAAGCACCTATGAACAGCCTTCCTGGAATAAAGATTCTAGATGGGAAAACAGGATACCAGAGGGTTTTGCCTGTCCTTCTCCCAGAGCAGTTGCCTGGCGAGCTGTGCCTGCTGGCTAATCCGTCAAGCCATCCCAACAAATCCCCGGGCTGACTCCGGAGGGAGTTCTCCATTTCAACGACTTCCTGGAAAACTTCTTATCTCGCCAGGCAGCTCCAGAGCGCACCTGATAACCATTACAGGAAGCAAGCACAGCCCCCACTGCGGCCTCCCCCTTCCCAGCCCACAAGGCTCTCCCCTGCCTGTTGGCAGCTCTTCCTCTCCCAAATCCCTGCTGATGAACGGCCACAGGCAAGACTTGTGCCTGGACACTGTAAAGGGCACATTGAATCCTGAAGCATTTTGAGGCAGAAAATGCTGTAAACACTTCTGTGTTGTTTGGCAGAAACAGATGACACTCCAGAATGCCGCTCTTGAATTTGTAATTTTTTTATAGTATTTCTTAGGGGTGCCTACCTTTAATATCAGGGTTCAGCTGCTACTGTAAGCAAAAATCATGACCATCTACCAAAGACCACAACACGCGGGAACATTCAGAGCTGCCTTCAAGTCCTATCAAGCTTTCTACCGTACAGATCAACACCCAATATCTGTTGAGGAGAGCAGATAAACTCTGCGCCTCTGAGAACCTCACCCATGCACTGAGTACTCCCTCAYACCCCCACAAGCCACCTGGAGGTCTGAAAGCATTTCAGATGTTTACATGAGCTTGCAGATGCCAGCGGAGACCTGTGCTCCACAACTGTGGTGTTTCAGTCCAGAGAGCACATGCTGGTGACAGGTCCCTTCCTTTCTTTTAGCAGATGTTCATGTTCTCAGCAGCATCCAGCTGTCCTGTAGCATGGCAGTAACACTACGAGTGTTTGACAGCTGAATTCTTCAGACCAAGTCTCCTTTGTGAATGAAGACTTTGCTGAGGAAAGCTACTCAGGAGGGAATACCACCTTGGTACGTGGAAGGGCTCCTGAAATTGCTCCCAGCTGAGCTGACACCACTCTGCAGCTTGGAGGACATATTTGCCAACACAATAAGAGAAATGTTGGCGGGAGATGTCCAGACAGCAGGCAGTGGAGGCAAATCAGTTTGAGATCTACTGCAGCAGAGCAGATTGTCCTTCTGACAGCAGGACACTGCTCCACTTCAGCCCCTCCAGCCCTCATTCACTGAAAGCTTGGCCACTGCATTACACAACCCCTCTTGAACAGGATGTCACATACACTATCCTTCTACCCCTACTTGTTGTAGAAGGCAGCTTGTTACCAGGTGCTTTACAAGTTAATGGGAAATCTTCAGTCTTCCTTTTTTCTTTTTTTTTCCCCTCTCCTTTCTCCAGAGGACTCCTGCTCTATGTCATTAGTTGCTGGATGCTTGTAAGATGGAGAGTCAGCTGCCATGTGGCCTTAAAGTGAAGCTGAGTAACATGAGAGCATGGAGAAAGAAACTGAACTCAGGAGTGTGGAAAACCCTCTTAGAGGGCCATCCAACAGGTCTCACACAACTCACCTGGTGCCTCCAAAGAGAATGATTTTGTCCCCCACTCTGCAGCAGCACTGCCGGCGTCGAGGACATGGGCCTTTCCCTTTAGGCTCAATCTTCCTCCAAGAAAAAGAAACTAAGGGAGGAAAAATGCGGCAGCGTCTCATAAGAGCATCCTATAGGCAGGTTATGGATTTAAACAAAGCATGGGTGGTAGGAGAGGGGAAAGAGGAGTACTGCCCTGCAACCACCAGCTAGCCAACCTGTCTGCTGCCTCTTTTTGCTGCAGAGGTGGCACGGTACAGTTCTATAGGGTTGCTCCAAGATGTCACATCAGATGCCAGGTGCAGCCCCCTGAGCTGCAGCAGCAAGTTCTGTCCTTCCTCTGCTGCAACATGACAAGACTTTTCACCTATAGTGTCCAGCAGTGGCCGATACTGGGTGAAGCTCTGAACAGGGAGCATGCAGGCAGGCCACCTTGCTGGCACCCTGGCATGGCTCAGCTCTGCAGGGAGACTAAGAGATTCTGCTCCATCTATTGGTAGCTGCAGAAAATGCAAAGCATCCCTGGCCTTGAGGAGATTATGGGAAGTCAAACAAGGTRGAAAAGGCATCAAGGCATGCCACTCTCCATGGCAAGGACTCTGAGAGGGAATTAAGCTCTGCTGTGCAGCACTGCAATCTCCATGAATCAGTCACATATCAGCTAGGAGAAAGAGCAAATCAACTGCTCTCAGATAACCACTTAACACAAGATTTGACTGTACAAAGCAGTTAACAAATCATTTTCATGGACTGCCAAAAGTAGCCGAGTAAAGGGGGGGACCTCAAACAGATATTCAGGACATCAGCTCAAGAACCACCATTTCTGCTGCACAGTGTTAACTACTGGTACCAGGACAGGGTGGTGTGGGGATGCTGCCAGCTCAAATTGACTGATCTCTACAACTACAGCCTCTGGAATGCCCTAGGCCCAATGCTTGAAAAAGTTTAAAGTTTAAGTACCTGGATTAAATTTCCAGAGGTCATGGAAGTGTCTGTTCAGGCGTGCGTTGTAGCCACCAAAAACGTAGAGCTCCCCGTTGTAGCTGACTGTGGTGGTAAGCATTTAAGCATTAGACATCAGGGTGACACTCAGTGCAGAGACCAGCTGAGCCCCATTCCAGCATTAAACGTGAAGCAAAGAGGTGCTGCTCATCTCCCTTAGTTTACACCATCTTCATATGCAGGGAGAGGTGCCACGCTTTGCAAGAGGCAGCAGCTTTCCACAACACCCAGGCCCTGCATGTTCTTTGCCATTAGACACCTTCACCCAGTCCCACCAGACACCCCTTTCCTGGGGTGAGGGAAATGCCCTTCCACTATCCACCTTCCTCAGCAGCTCCATACTCACAGGCCGAATGGCTCCGCCGGCCTTCAGGGAGCACTGGAGTAGGTGGGGAGTCAAGCCAGGAGTTTGTTTCTGTGTCAAATACTTTAATACGGTTGCAGTAGATCTCATTGTTGGAATGAAACGGTCCAAACCGATCAGCTCTGCCACCGAACACATACATCTTTGTTCCAATGATGGTAGCTGAATGGAAGTCTCTCCAACGAGCTGGTGTTCCCTGCAAAACCAGATCCAAACAGCATAAGAGAAAGCAGGCAGATTACCCTGTTAGAGGATGCATCTCGAGGAGGAAGTTAGGGTGGCTGCCTGATCTTGGAGAACTTCTCCTGAAGATTGCAGGCATGTGAAACAACGCGTGAGACAGTGGTGGGCAGTCCCCCCAGAGGGTGGCAGAGAAAAGGTGTGCCCTGCAAATGGGAGTGAAAAAAAAMCAGACACTGACCTTGGCAGAGATTAAGGTCCACATCATGCTTGTGGTGTCCAATTTATGGATGTCATTAGAAAAGCAGTCAGCCTGGAAGAAGAGCAGTGTGGCCTGGTCACCAAGGGACAGCCTGGTCATCCCAGCCCCTGGAAAGGATGCTTTCCTAGAGACCTGAGCATCCCTTTGGAATCAGCACTTCCAGAAAGATAGGGTGCTAGCTCCAAAACGTCAGGATAAGCAGAATACTCATCACCTCACAAGAGGTAAGTGAAGTTCATTTCTCCTCAAAGCTGTCCTCTCTCTCTCTCTCTCAAGCTTTCCAATTTATTTGATACGCACTCGTTATCATCAAGGCCAAGTACTACATGCAACATATATATTCCCAGCACTGTCTCCTTCCCTGTAGTGACAGATGAAGGGAGCTCTGCAGCTGGACAGTCCCAATTGACTCTGCTAAGGCCACATGATAAAAGATAGAAGGGAGCTGTGATTATTTCTAGGAAGCCGAATAGCTAGGAGCAAATGCTCTTGGGGCTCCGAGGATCCCAGAGAATCCATCTGTCACTAGCAGCGTGGAAAGACCTGCGTCCATACAGACCATACAGCCTCCAGGCAGATGAGACAACACCAAGACAATGACAGGCTTGTTTGGCCTTCATATAATATAACATAAAATGTTTGTACTGGTGCTGAAATCAAGATTACAGCTCTGGCACCGCTATATTACCTGGAAGAAGGGGAATAGCACGGAGTCTGCTATAACAGAGCCCCAGCTTCCTTGCAGAGGCTGCATAGTTTTGTGGAGTCTGGTGATAATCTGAAATTATGTTTACCCATTTGTTAAGAACAGAGCATAAACACTTGCTCCAAGGAGCGCTAAGGTCATCCAGCACCCCAGTGGCACGTGCACCCACTCCGCCCCACATCCACCAGTGTGCTGGATGACCTTCAGCTCAAAGCGCTCTTACGTGGGAGGACAAGTAAGCATTTGCTGAACAGATCTGCAAGATGTGAGAACAGGCACAAAACACAGGAAATATACACTAGATTTGGACCAAATCACACAGCAGTGCTGCAGACATTGGAAAGGGATTTTTTTTCTGGCTGACTTTTCAGCCAAATTAAAATATAGATATATCAATATATATTTTATATAAATATACATAATAAGTATAAAACATGTAAGTATTTATTTTCATTTAAATTTGGCCGAGAATTGAGTCAGAAAATATAGAAGTCTAGAACAATAAAGTATAATTATTTTTAACCACAGAATCTCTCAGGCAGATATAGAAAGCATCCTCTAACCTGTTAGGCAGTACACTTGCCAAGACATAGGCAAACAAGTTTTGCCTCCAAGAGTAAAATATATTGTTTTGGAGAAAAAAAAAAAAAAAAAAAAAAAAAAAAAAAAAAAAAAAAAGAGAGAAACCAATCACCATGACAAAACCAATAAAAACTCCAGTCTTCATAGACCTATTTTCTCAACCATCCTCTTTACAAAACCAGAGGCTTAACTGGATAATCTAGTCCATAGTTTCAATGAGTTATAAAATGAAAGCAACTCTACATGCAGACAAATCCTTTTATCCTGCCTCTAGTCACGTCCAGGACAGGAACACCCTTGCCCTCCCAAGGACTGACAAATAACTGTTGCAGACACAACTTACCAGCTGCTCATAGCCTCCAAAGATAAACATGCTCTTTGACAGGACACAAGCTGAGTGCCCGTCCCTCGCTCCTGGGACCATTCCAGTCACCTTTGGTGTGAACCATTTGTGCGTGTCTAAAAGGAAGCAGAAGGCGATGCTAAGAAAACACAATAGATGTGAGGAGATGGGTAGCTCTTTACTACCATTCTTCATGGGCAAGGAAAATGCTATTTTGGAGGCAGAAAGTCCTTTCCTCCTTCATGCAGAGCACATATGCTTCTCCAGGCAGAGGGATCGCAAGCTTCAAGCAAGACCAACTGGCTGAGCCTTCTCAGAGGGGCAGAGAGGGAGAGCACGTCGGTCCTACGGCAAGACCGCTGACTCCACCGAACGCTACGATAAACTCATGTTTCAAGCACAGCACTGCTTGAGCAATGTTATTGGCATTGAATCTCTTGCAAAGCTGACTAGGGAGTCACTTATCAGCTCTGCCTTTACAGTTTCAGTTACAACTAAGGGACGATGCCAAATGGCCCAAGTGACCTCACAGCTTAGAGATGCTCTAGCTAAGTGACAAACAGTGCTCTAAACCCAGCCTGAGATCAGTTAGCCACCCATGTCTACAGGGCTACATCCTCACTGCTACAGTTCAGCTCACCCTATCTTATCTGCTCCTCTTTTTACCCCCTCTTTGAGAGAGGCCTTCCCTGCTCTCCACCTTTCAGCAGTTCCACTTATCTGCTCCTTAGACACTGCTTCCCAGGAGGCTATGCTGGCTAGATTCATCCCCAAATCCTACGTGTTCCAGTGACTGGCTTCATTTAGGGAAGACTTTAAATTCAACCAGAGCAACAGGGACTGGGCAGGGCAACAGGGAACGCAGCCAGTGACTCTCTGCCAAGCACAGACAGGCACCTGTCCCAGAAGCCCACAGAGGCACGGAGACAGCAGGAGACACCCTCGCCCCTCCACACTCCATAGAGGCAGCCAAGAGTGGTGCTAATTTCAGGACGCGGCAAATTCAGAGCCAAAGCAACATTCTCTGGGAGAGGATAACTTCTCTGAACTGGCCTTTGGCCACAGGGCTCCACCTAAGCCCCAGCTGGCACTACACAAAGGGGCTTGCAAGGTCACAGAAATCCCTGCACAACCTGCAAGCAAGAAAGCTGTGATGGCTGCTGGATCCCCATCTTCACAGGGCTCTTCTAAGCCCTGTCACATGGTAGTAGCAAGAGCTCAGCCAAGCGCAGTGTGTCAGATCAGAGATGGAAAAGACCCTGACTTGTGATCAGCACCTCYGTCCCTAGAGGGGAAAGCTGTCCTCAGCCAGGACTTTACAGCCAGGCCTTGATCCTGATGAAACCCACACAGTGGGGTTTCCATTGCAGATGGAGCACTGCCAGACTCACTTTCCAGGACTGGCGGGGGACAGGGACAGTGTGTACAGACAGCTGCACAGGGTTTGGACCAGGACTGAAGCCTGGCTTTTCAGTTAATTTTCACTTAATGCTAAAGTGCTTGGTTTGGCAGGGACATCAGGCAGCTCCCACCGCACTCCCTTTGTGTGCGCAGAGGTTTACTGGTGACTTCCCAGCATGTGTCAGAGGGGGAGAAAGAAATTCCCCACAGAGCAGCTCCCAAGCGGTGAGATCTTCCCTCATATGGAAAGGAACCTGTGGCCAAGCACCAGACCAAGCACTTCTACTCTAGGCCCAGCAAGGCTGTTCCTGGCCAGTTTTTGGTTGGACTTACCTGCAGAATCTAGACACAACCCTCCCTCCCCCTTTTCCAACACTTGTCCATGCAGTTCTCTCCAGATGTTCCAACAACACAACAAAGACGACAACAGAAAGACTCAAGGAGGTCTCTCTCAGGCTCATCCAAGCTGGCTCATGCTTGCCTTTGTTCTTCCATCCTGTCCCTGACTGCTTCTGTATTTTATTCCTCACTCTGCTTCACTCTTACAGACAGAAGGGCCATCCCAGAGAAGACCCATGGTCCGCAAGAGCTCCATGCCCTTCGTGCTGCAACCTTCAGGCACAGTTAAGGAATGGCACAGCACAGAGAGGGGTAGCTTCAGTTGTAGTTACTATTAGAGAGAGCACACAAAGCCAATATAAAAAAGTCATTTGGCTATGAGATAAGTTAAATCATTTTCATTCAAAGGCTTTGACAGAGTCCAGTGTCCAGGCACACAGACCACCTCCTCTTTCAAACCTGCTGAACCAGCTAGAGACACCATGCCTCTCATGTTCTTCCTAACACACCAATTCCTCACCTGCCCCCTTTGCCCTACACTACCACTTTGCAGAGACACCAAGCAATGGGACAGCAAGCTGCAGAGTACTGCAATAGAGCAGAGAGAGGGTCTCACCAAGAGCAGTCAGGACAAGGAAGGGCAACAAGTTGGAACTTACTGACATCAAAGGCATAGAGGACATTGCAGGCTCCTTCAGTGTCGTTGCGACCACCCCATATGTAGATGGTGTCATCTATGAGCACTGCCGAGTGCCCATACCTCATATAGGGCACCTCTCTCACGTGGTCTCGGCTGTTTGTCCACACTGGAGGCAGCTTGATCCAGCGCAGAGACACTGAAAGAGGAAGTTCAAGGCAATGTCAAATGTCAGTCTGCTACACAGACTTTAGACCCTTGCCCCCACCCACACCAGCTGGTGTTACAGACATCTCCCTGCTAATCTGGTGTTACCAACAGAAGTTGTTTGTGATTACAGGTTCTACTTCCGGGGAGTCTGCATGTCATTTTCAGTAGTACCCAGAGCAATCAACATGTATTACGTGGTTTAATGACAGCACAAGAGTCACAAAAAGTATTGCACAGTCATTACATAACGCCATCCAGAAACAATCCTTTGGCCACATATGCTGCTTCCAGTTTTGTTTTCCACCAGGAGGTAAAACAAAATACAGCTAAACACAGGCAGGCTGCAGCTCTCCCTAAATACCCACACAGCAAAAGGGGAAAGATCAGGCATTTAAAAAGGTGGGTGTCCAACTCAGAGGCAGGAAGGACATCGAGGAAGCACAGCCATGCTAAGGCCAAGCTAGACAGTGTATTCCCTACCTATAACACAGTCCTGCTCTTTGGCTCATGGAAGATGGCGTGTTGACCCTAGATCTGACCGTGTTAGCTGACTAAGGCTAGCATGACCAGAGCCCCATCCCTCCCAAGCAGTGGCTGCAGCATCATGACCCTTTCATGTTTGGGAGTGGCAAGAAGGAAGATGCAAGAGCATTCCTCTGGGCACCTTAATTATGCTTTTACCATAAGTGTTCAAGAGTCTGTGAGCACCCAGTCTCTCTGCCTACAGCTGGGGATCTTTGTTCAYGAGATCCCGAGTGTTCCTCCCCCCCACACTGTGAGCTGATCATCTCCACCAACAAACAGTGCTCTGTTTAGGCATGCTGTCCGGTCTGAAAAACAAGCTAGGTATTGGTTCTCTGCTTCTGTCCCTCCAAGTTCATCTTCTGTTCAGTTGGACTCATCCAAGCACCTGCATAGCTTTTCAGCCACTTGCCTAATTACAGGGAAACGTCCCACAGACAGACGACTCCAACTGGTTCTCAACACACTGGTAGCCTTAAAAGAGTAACTCCAGCTCCAGTTGCTTCACTGAGCCACACTGTGGATCTTCACAGCAACTAGTGGCTAGATAAGGAAAGCAAGTAGCTGACATCCTACCACTTCCCCTACCCCAGCAGCAGCTGTTAGATGCCACCACAGTGAAATGGCTTGGAAATTTAAGCCTGAAGACTTAACTTAGCGTACTGGCACTTCCACTTTAGGGAAAAGCCAGACAAGTTTGGAGCGAAAAGTGTGCCCCTGTGGCCAAGGCCAGCAGGGTCCCGAGGCACATTAGGAAGAGTGTTGCCAATGACTTGAGGGAGGTGATCCTGCCCCTCTGCTCAGTGCTACTGAGGCCACGTCTGCAGTGCTGAGTCCAATGCTGAGTCCAATGGAGCTACTGCAGACAGTCCAGTGTAGGACTACAAAATTACAAGSTTGCTCAAGGGAAGAGGCTCCAACTGACATGTATAAATGTTTTTGAAGTTATTCAGACACAGGGTAGAGCATGACATCTTCCTGTTCAGCAGGAGCGGGCCCAGAGAGCCATTCCCTTGTGCAGCAAAAGGACGTGGCACCCTCACCTGCATTAAAAACGTGCACGTCAATCTGCCGCAGGGTCTCATAGTCTTCTCCAGAGCAATAGCCGCCGAAGGAATACACCTTGTGCCCGACGGCCACGGCGGCGTGGTTCACCCTCCGGGGTCCACCTTCCAAGTGCACTGCCCACCGTAGCATTCCTCCCTGCGAGCCCGCCGGCCTTCAGGGTCCCCAGCAGCACAGCCTCATGCTTCTCAGGCCACCATCGCGCTGTGCGGACGTCACCTGGCCCCGTAACAAAAACGTGCATTAAAGAAACGCCATTCACCTCCCAGCTCTTCTTGACACGCTGGCTACGACACTGCATTGCTACAACCTCACGCRTCTAAGTCCCCACCACAGGAGGTCTTGCTCTCCTTGGGGAGGGGAGTACAAAGAGGGTCTTGTAAGCCAAGCAAAGCTAAGACTACTTGGTATCATTGGTCTGAGCACCAGGGGCCAGATTAATTAAAATACTTCCCCACACACTTTCTCAAGTCCTTTCCATTTGGAAAATAGCAAGTTTCTGCAAGGCAAACTTTCCTGCTTTCTGAAGTAGCCAGAAAGCAACTAGTGCGTGTGGAGCCACGGGCGACTGCCACGGAAGCATCGGGCCTTCCCCAGCCCTCCTGCCAGGCAAGATCACAACTTGCAAGCCGGGAAACCGCAACCCAGCACAGGCCCGAGCCCTGAAAAGAGCCAGAAAAAGTAAAAACAAACGCACAAAATCCCTTCCGTGTTAAGTGATTTTGTAAGAGATCTTTCAAGTAGCTTAAGTGGACTTACTAGCTCAGTGTCAATATTTTCAGCACCCTTCAGAGAGAGCCTGATCCTGGAAAGTTAAAAGTGTGAATTTAACATTATTGCCATGCTTTCTACTTGGTTCCTGCAGGGGTAAGAGAGCACAAGAGCACAGCTGGGCAGCTCTCCTTCATTTTAGGGAGTTCATTTGGGGAAYGTTTGCCCAAGGAATTTACTATTACCAGATCAGGATGATCTTCCTTTTGCTTTATATATTRCTGCCTGCAAGAGTTGGCTTCCCAGCCTGAACAGTTTCATAATTGAAGATCAGTCACATGAAYGCACGAAACTAAGGCTATACATTCTACAAAGTTAATCTGGTAAACTGAGACTCAAACTCCTGCTTGTCATGCTGTAGGGAACAACGCTCATGCTGTAGCAACAACGTCAAAATGCTGTTTGCAAACAGCAAACACCCAAGACAGACACCCAAGATGCTGGTGGGGATCATCACATTCTTTGGGTTACAGATTACAGTTCAAATCTAATCTTACTGTTTATTATAAAGGTGATAACCAGGAAACTCTTTTTCACTGCGGTTCAACAGACCTGGGCTATGCCTCAAAACTCATTTGCTTTATAAGAAAAGAAAAACTGAGAAGTCAGACGTACAAAGCCATCTTTATGGGCTCATATCTCAGAGAACAAAACACAAGGTTAAGTCAACTGTCAGGAAAAGCATCTTTTTTTCCCCCAAACCCCGGTGCTCCTCTCTAGGAACTGCATTTCCGCTAAAGGCACTTTTATAAGCACGCCCAGCTAGACGCCACTTGTTGCTTGTGCTCAGGCCACAACCCTAYGCTGAAAGTGCCACTATGTCCCCCTGCCTTTGCTGAATGACCAGGACACTTGTCCTGGTCCATTCTCAGTCACGCCTAGGGTCTCCTCCTCCCCAACCCCACGGTCACCTTCCCACCAAGACACTTTCCTCCTCCTCCTCCTCCGCACCCCTCTTTTTAGAGATTTCTTCACAATACCTGCAAGCATGAGGRCTTTTTTGGTGGGGAAAAACATTTACTTCCCGCCCTACATCCCCACGGGAGATAATCTCCATTTCAGGAATTTAAGAGCCAATATTAACTGATGGGATTTAGATAACRACATAAACATGCCCCGAAGCCGCAAATAGTGCCCAGAACAACCCTCCTTCCCACTGGCTCAGCTTGCACCTCGCCCGTACCGCACACAGCGACTAAAACCCAGCAGGAAACTCAAGCAGCGATTCCCTACAAGAATACTGTCTAAACCTGTTGAGGCCCCGAAGCAGGGTGGCATACATAATAAAAAAGGGGAAAAAAAGTGGTTTTTTTTTTTCCCCCTGCCCCTAAATATCCTTTTTTCAGCTGTTCTATTTGCTTTAGCTATTTTCAATTCACTACAAAAACAAACRAACGAGCAGAGCTTGGTGTGCTGGCGCCAGAGGGAAGCGCCAACACGAGCGATCCGCAGCCGAGGGCAGAGAAACCCTGCAGGGGCACACGGGGCTTCCCAGGGCCCGGGCCCTGCCACCCCCGGGACCGCCGCGCCGCCACCCCGGGTGCTGCAGCCCCGGCCCAAAGCGGCGCCGCGGAGCGAATCCCTACCGYGCGCAGCCGCCTCTGTCCTCCGGCTCCCCGACAGCAGCGGCCGCGCGCTTTAGTAACGCTTAAAATAGCCCAACGGGCTCGCCGCGGCCCAAAAGGATGGTGCTATTTCCAGCGCCTCCAACTTACAGTGAGGGCGAGCACGGGAACGAGGCGGTTTCTCCGCTCGCGCTTGACATTTGTGCGCCGCGCTGGCTATTTCTGTCGCGGCAGGACGAAACCGCCAGCTTGCACATTCGGCAGCAATGTCCTCCGGGTGCCAGGACCACGACCCTGCGCTGGAAGGGCCCCCAGGGTTCGCCAGCACCCACGGGGCTCGTTTTACCCCCCCGGGAATCCCAAGCCCCCACGCAGGGCCCCGTGCCCCTCCCCGCGGGCAGCGGGGCCGCTCCGGACGGCGGCTCGGCACCTCCGCGGCGCCCCTGCCCCCGGCCCCGGCCTCCTCGGCCGCTCCCCTACGCTGCGCCGCGGCCTCCCCCTCCCCGGGCCGCGGCCCCTGCGAAGCCCGCGCGGCGGCACCGCGGGCAGCCGCGCAGGGACGGGGAGCGCCCCCCGCGACGCCCCTCGCCACACGCCAACGCTCTGGGCCAGCGTCTGCAGCCGGCACCGGCGCGCCCCCGGCCCGGGAGGCCGATGGAAGCGGGAAAGACGCCGCTTCGGCCAAGTTCAGGCGGCGACCCTTCTGTGCGGCACCACCGCTAACACCGGGCGCGGGCAAGCGCCGCGCCGAGGGCCGCCGGCGCAGCCCCGAGGCCCCGGCGAGAGGAGCCCCCCCCCCCCGCGCGCCCCGCCCGCCCCGGGGGGCGCCGCCGCTGCCGCCCCCCCGCAGCCCCGGTACCTGGCGGCGGGACGGCGGCTCGGCAGCGCGGCGCCAACGGCCGCGCCCGCGGCGCCCTGGGACTTGTAGTGCGCGCCGCGCCCGCCGCCGCGCCCCGCCCCGCGCTACCTGCCCCGGACAACAGACAGCATCCGGGCGGCACCGCGGCCCGGCCCGGCCCTCCCGCCGCGGGCGCCATGTTCGCGCCGGGGGGCGCCAAACGGGCCCCAACATGGCGCCCCCGCGGCGCCCCGCGGCTGCGCGGGACTACAACTCCCGTGACGCCCCGCGGCAGGGGGCGGGCGGGGTTCCGGGCGGGGCCCGGTGCATGGCGCTGGTGTGGGCTATGGGGCCGGAGCGGGTGCGGCCCGAGGAGCTGGGGCCGCCGGAGGCACCCGAGGGCGCGGCGGGCTGGAGCGGCGACGAGGAAGATGAGGAGGAGGAAGAGGAGGAAAGCGGCGGCGGCGGCTACTTGTACCAGCCGCTGAGCCAGGACGCGGAGGCGGGAGCCGGCGAGCCGGGCCCTCCCGCCGAGGCGGGCCGCGACCTCGCGGAGCGGCTGCAGGTAGCGGCGGCGGCGAGGAGGGAGGCGGAGGAGAGCGGGGGTCGCGGCGCCGCGGCCACCGCGCTGTGTGCCCGCAGGCGCTGAGGCTGCACCTGCCCGACCCCCCGGCCGACAGCGACGAGGAGGAGGAGGAGGAGGAGCAGGAAGGCGCCGCCGCGCAGAGCAGCCGCGGCTCCATCCCCATGGACCCAGGTACCGGCTCCCCCGTCCTCGGGCCTCCCCAGCGCCGCGGCCGCCGCCGCTCACCCGCCGCTGCCCCGCAGAGCACGTGGAGCTGGTGAAGAGGACCATGGCGGGCGTGCGGCTGCCGAGCCGCGGCGTGCCGGCCTGGGCGCGCGCGC
>PTEX01000288.1:85084-121298 GCA_003342815.1 Eudromia elegans
GGCCCGAGCACGCGTGAGCCCCGGGGCGCCCCCCGCTCCGAGGGGCGCGAGCCGCTTCGGCCCCGCGTGACGTGGACAAAGGCCCGCGCTGGCTGCTGTGAGCGCCGGGGGAGCCCCCGCGCTGCGGCCCCCCCCGCGCTGCGGCCCCCCCCGCGCTGCGGCCCCCCCCGCGGCGCAGCCCCGCTTTGGCCCATCAGCAATGGGAGGCTGGAGTGTCTTCCCAAGAGATCAGTTTTATTTAGTTCTGTACATACAGGGACATCTGTACAAAATCCAACACTTTCATACTATGTAATGCTCTACTGAAAATAAAGTACACCATATGTACATATGAACTGTAAGCAGCTTAATACTTGTGTCCAGGGGGGTGAATGCAGTAGTTTTGCTCAGTCCCTCACGGGGAGGGAGCACTGTGAAGTGGAAGAGGCAGCTCCAGTTCTGTCCCTTTGGCTGATGTGGGGGAAGAGGCAGAGGCAGGAAGGGGCACTAATGCTATAAACGGAATATGGGGCACGGGAGGGCCGTAGTGCAGTAGACACGGGTCTCTGCACAAGCAGGATGTGGAGCAGAGAGGGTTAAGGCCTCCCCCCTTCATGAATGGTCCCTGTCTCACATGTCCAGGACACTGGAATGAGTAGGCAGCAAACTAAGAGTAACATTAAGGTCCTAAGCATTAAGTTCCCTGACCCCCAGCGACACACACAAAGCTATGACAACATCCAAGCTGTACAGCACGGGGTGGTGGGGCACTGCGATCCGGCCCCTGCGCTGGCCCGACCCCACGGCGCTTCCTTGGGATGCGGCCGGGGGAGCCGGGCCCACGCGGAGGGCCTCGGCAGGGCAGCGGCCTCCGCTGCCGGCGCAGGCAGGGCGGCTGCCGCAGGGACGTGCTYGCGCAGCCAGCGGGCTCCGCGCCGCAGCGCTCCGAGGAAGGAGGGGGCGGCTCAGAACACAACGCGGAGCTGGAAAGACACCGCACAGCGAAGGGAAGGAGCGTCCTCCCCAGCCCTCGTCCCTGCCCTGCTGCAGGTGGCACTTGGCGTGCGCTCCTCTGCCCCTGCCGCTCCTGCGTGTTGTCTGGAATTACCCAGCGCACGCCTACGTGATGCTGTGCCAGGCCTGAGGTAATCGATTGGCAGCTGACCGTGAGCTTAGAGCAATGCTCCAAATAAGCAAGGACCTCCCTGAGGTGTTTCATGGATCTCCGGATAAAGGGGCCTGTTACACACGGCAGGGGGACTGTAGGGGCTCACCCGCTGCTCTGGAGAGCGAGCGGCACGGTGAACAGGCCAGACCGAAAGCAGCTCTGCTGAGAGGAGCTACACAGCGCTGGGGGTAGAGGGAAGGGCTTACAGAACACACTGAGGGAGAAGCTTAATTGGGGTTGGGGGGAAACAACCAAGGGCAGTGGGGCTGAGAAAAGGCAAGATATGCTGCACACCAGGGGTAAGATCATGGGGGGAGAGTCACTGACCCGGGAAGCAGTTTGCTGGTGAGGACAAAGAGAAGACCCAGCAGGACCTTCTGCAGCACCCCACAACGCGGCAGAGCGGTGGTCAGACAAGCGCCAGCTCCCTCTGCCGCCGCCAGTCCTCTCAAGCACTGACAAAGCGAGTAAGGCAGGTAAGAAGCATGGAAGACCCCCTTCTCTCCCTTGCAGGCCAGCCTCTTAGAGGTGGAGGAGATCTGCACCGCAAGAAGTAGAGGACAAAGCTCAAGAGCTGRATCGCGAGCGCGCTCCAAATACATTCGAATACATTCGGAAGGCTAAATGACCCCAGCGAGTCCCAGGCGCACCATGCGACGACTAACGAGGGCTGCAGGGCAGAGTGGGTGCCAAAGCAGCAGGGCAAGGCAGATTTTGCTCAGGGCACCCACAGAAGCGATTCACTAGTAGTAGCTAATCACTGGTCCTAGAGAACAGACGACTGAGCACTCCCAAACTCAGCCTGGCCCCATAATGCGTATCCCACTGCTCACTAACTTGCGGGAATGACCTGAACAGCACAAGCTTCCTAGGAACTGCGGCTCCTGCAGAGCGACAACGGGAGGTACTTGAACTGAGTACTTGAATTGAGTAGGTGGAAGATGAAAGAAAAAGTCGAGTTAATTCTGGACCTATGACTACTCACAAGGCTGGGGTGGAAACAATTCAGAGAGGAGGACAACGCAGAGCTGAAGAAAATCATTTTTTCCCCACCAAAGAGTTTCTAAGGATGCTCTCAGGGGAGAGAAGCAATCGCACGCAGTGCTCACACCCCACTTTCCCCATGGGTGGCAAAGCCCTGAACCTCAACTCCACCAACAGGAGAACAGAACAGAGGCAAAAGAAAAATAGACACGAACATCTCTGCTGTAAGCGAGGCCCCCCCGCTGCAGGCACCACGCCACGGCAGTGCAGCGGGGCAGCAGGGCCCTCGCACACTCATTCTATCACCTATTTCCTGCCCCAAAGCCAGCGCCACCTCTGCTCGAAGGCCTGGCCGTGCAGGCAGCTGGGGAGGGTACGGCAGAGGCGCGTGCGGGGCCCGCGGCCGCACGGCGAGCTGCGCGTGGCTCTCCCTGGCCAGACAGGGTAAGCAGCACCCGAATCCAGCTGGGCTCTTTGCAGTCGCTGAGATGAACTGAGCCACGGTCCCGCCTAGCTYGGGCTCCCCTGGAGCCCATCTGCAGAGGGGCCCCCGTTTCCCTCTCGATCAGAGCAGTAGCGCAGAGCGGCTCCCGTCTGCCCGTGTTGGATCAGCCTCCTGCCAGCAGAGGCAGGGGAGCAGCTCCTCCCCGCAGGGCAGCCTGGCTCTGATCGCTGGGCAGAGCAAGAGCTGCGCAGGGGCTGGAAAGGAAGCAGCTCCTGCCTGGCTGCATGTGATCCCTGGCCAGGCAGGCTCCCTTCACACACATGTGGAAGGTGGAGGAGCAAGAGGAGAAGCAGAAGGACAAGGCAGTGGTAAGATAAAAGGGACAACGTAAAACCAGATCTACTCTGGCGGGGGAGATGCAGATGGAGTGAAGGACAGGCAYAGCTCACCATGTTCATTCCTTAGTTATACATGAGAACCAAGTGCATTTCTGTGACCCCTGGGGGGAAGGGATGGGGTAGAGCTTCACGCAGCAGCTCCTAGCCCGTCAGAGAGCCTCCTGGCTTGAGGTGAGGAACTCTTCTGCTCTCTTGTGGGCCTCCAGGGCTTTTATAGTGTAGACGTCCTGAGGAAGCTCCGATTTCCGGCGCAGCAAAACCTTCTCCTTCTTTATGTCTTTCAGCATCTGTGGACAAACCAGAGGAGTCAGAGAGAGGTAACACATCTCTCTGCAGCTCTGGAAGACCTTGAGCCTCCCCAGCCTGATTCCAGCCACTCTACAGCTGGCAGGGACATGCCATAGAGGGGGCTGGGAGCCACTCACAGACCACCTGGGCAGAGAGAAGCCCTGATTACGTTTCTTCTCCCCACTTCTTCAGGCAACAGCCTGACCTCCAAACAGAGCATCAGAGTAGTGGCATTTGCTCTCAGAGCACCTGGAAGCAGGAAGTGCCAACTGCTGGCCTCTATGCCTATGCCTTCACTGGTCTGAGAGGGACTGGGGAAGGTTTATGATTGCACTTGATGACCTCGAAGATCTTTTCCAACCGTAATGATTCTATGACCCCAGACACATACACACCTGCACAGCCTCTGTCTCCACTGTCTTCTTCAGTAGCTGGATGTCCTCTGCAGTTGGGGTCTCTGTTTCCATGCAGCAAACTGGAGGCAGTGGTGGAGGGGCATAGTACATGGGGTACTGCAAGCAACACAGAGTCCACGGTGAGCACGCTGCTCAACACCAAACCCTCCCCGCTCCAATGTCCTAACAGAGCCTAGCTTGCTTCTTCCAGCTGCCCTCTGCAGCTCGCAAAGGCAGTGGGCAGGACACAGGCAGGACAAGAGCGTCACCTTCTCCATCCCTACCTGCATCTTCTTCTGCCCATCCCTACTGGTGCCCTCCAGCTGGTATCCTCAAGGCACTAGAGCTTGGCAGGGACAGATTTGTCACTGAAGCTGTGTGTATGCAGAGTTGGACTTGTCTGCTACAGCTTGCTCTCACAAGCTTGACCCCAGGCGTATTTTTGTCTCTTTTGTCCTGCTGTTACCAACCTGGGGGTTCAGCCGGGCCAGCTCCTCTATCTTCTGCCACATCTCTTCTCGCTCCTTCATCCTGAACCTTCCCCTGAAGGGAGAGAGAACAAGCATGAAGTCCTGGGGAAAGGGGTGCCTTCCACTGATGGAAGATGGGAATAGGGACAATCATGGGAACAGCAGTAGGGCACAGGCAAGGGTAATAACTGCTCTGTCCTTTACAGAATCACAGAATATTTGAGGTTGGAAGGGACCTCTAGAGATCGTCTAGTCCAACCCCCCTGCTCCAGCAGGGTCACCTAGTGCACATGGCACAGGGCGGCATCCAGGCGGGTTTGGAAGATCTCCAAAGGAGACTCCGCAGCCTCTCTGGGCAGCCTGTTCYAGGGCTCTGCCACCCTCACAGGAAAGAAGTTCTTCCTCACATGGAGATGGAACTTCCTGTGTTTTAATTTATACCCATTACCCCTTGTCCCATCACTGGCCAGCACTGAGAAGAGTTTTGGCCCATCCTCCCTATGTTCTCCCCTCAGGTATTTATACATATTGATCAAATCCCCTCTCAGTCTTCCCTTCTAAAGGCTAARCACGCCCAGCTCGTTTAGTCTTTCCTCATACGACAGATGCTCCTGTCTCTTAATCATCTTTGTTGCTCTACRCTGGACCCTCTCCAGCAGCTCTACATCCCTCCTGTACTGGGGAGCCCAGAACTGCCCCCAATACTCCAGGTGCGGCCTCCCCAGAGCTGAGCAGTGGGGCACGATCCCCTCCCTCGACCTGCTGGCAACGCTCCTGCTGGTGCACCCAGGATCCCACTGGCCTTCTTGGCCATGAGGGCACATTGCTGCCTCATGGGTGACTTGTTGTCAATCAGGACTCCCAGATTCCTCTCTGTGGAGCTGCTTTCCAGCAGGTCAGCCCCTAATTTGCCCTGGTGTCTAGGGTTATTCCTGCTCATGTGCAGGACCCTGCACTTGTCCTTGTTGAACCTGAACTGAGCCCTAATTCTAACTAACGACGGGAGAGGGAGGAGGGAATATCCCTTCCCAACACGTCATGCATGCAGGCAGGTACCAACTGCCATATCTATCAGCAGTCTATCTCTAGCGTCCCCAGTTCCTCCCTTCTCTCTCTGGCCAAAACAGCACTCCAGAGAGTCGCCTGAACCCCTGGATGCAAAATCTGTGACAAGTCCAAGAGCTAAGGCTTTAAGACAGCATTCACTGTGACCGCCTGCAAAGCCCAGGGCAGCAAACTTCTCCACAGAGGGCTGGCATACCATGACCACTGATGTAAATAAGGCATCCTCCAAAAAAGCACCCATCATTCCTTGTTACTTTCTTCTACATTTTAAAAAATGCTGCTTTATCTCTGTTTTGTGTTTCTGTCTGGCATCCCAGCTAGTCATCTCTCTTTTTGTTCAAGCTAAGGCAGCTTTTATGCTCTGTAATCACCTCATCTCTTACTCTCTGGGAAAAAAAAAAAAAMCAAAAACAAAAAAACACACGCAAAAAATGCAGCTGGAAGTGAGAAGGCAACAGCCAAGCATTGAAGCTTCAAGCATTCAGGGCTGCTCCATCAGAGAAGCCTTGTGGGTTTTGTTGTTAAAAAGAAACAAAACCAATAACAACAACAAGACCCAAATACCTCATTTTCTGATAGAGCTCTGGATGCCTCTGTGAGGAACTGCAACTAAGGCACAGTATTCACCGTCTTTAGCTCTTTATCTGCTCCAGTACCCTTTTTAATGGGTGGTAAAAAGAAACATAGGTATTACTCCAGTCTTGTCCCTGGAAGTGCATATGGAGCCTCACATTGCTAGAGCTGCTGCCCTCCAAGGCTGTATCCGTCTTGATGGCATCTCGTCTACCGCCACGAAAGCCCCCAACAAAGCTGGTTTTGCCCTGCTGGACTACCTTGTGTTACTGGCCAGGTAGGCAGGGAGCAAGTGTCTGTACAGCTGTGTGTTTCTCCGACACAAGCTCTTCTCTTCCAGATCACCTGAGCAATGCTGCACAGGATGCCCTACGTTCCTCACTGCGCTTTGAGGACTGTTGGGTTCATCACTGCTAACCTGTCATGCCTCTCAGCTGAAATGGTAAAAGTCTACCATCCAAAAAGAAAATCCACCATTACCAAGAGAAAGGCCTTTAAAAAGCTGAAAATTTTACATCTCTGATGACCCTTTTCAGCCAAACAGTCATCTTCAAAAAATGAAACAGTTGCATTGTTATTTTAATTCATGTAATATTGACTGGCTCAACTGTATTATTAGAGCTGTCCAACATCCCATCATATGGGAATGGTTCTGCCCACCTCATAACTCATGGACTGGCTTTACCTCCTACATTAGCACATTTTCATTAGAGTCTGCTTGTAGGAATGTCACTTATTCACATGAGCTTTTGAGGGCACTCTGCTTCTCCAGGGAGACCACACAGAGCAGTGCTCAGAATCAGTGCCAAGTCCATGGGAGCAGCTAACCAAGTCTCTCTGGGTCCTACTTCCTAGGTGAGGTTCACTCCATCATCTTCCTTCATTCCTGAACCCAGCACAAGCAGCAAGATGAAGCCATATGGCCCTACACCAGCAGAACATTTGGTAAAGAACTATATTGGGAGGTAACTTTTCTTGCGCAGTAGCCTACATAGGAGGAGATGAAGTGGCTGCTGTCACAGAGATGTGTCACAGCGAGCCCCAGGGCACACTAACAACACATACTGAAGGGCACCATTCAAGTTCCTAGCACCTTTCACAGCACCTTTCAAGAGGGATCATTCATCCTCCCAGTGATTTCCATTCAGGCAGTCACTCTATTCAGGAGAAGACACTAATCATCTGCCTCAAACTCATTACTTATTTTCCAAGGGGCTCTGAACATCCAAACAGCTTCAAAAACTCCAGGGCGACTGGCGAGAGGCAGTCAGTCCACCTGCACAGATAACAGAGACCATTCACATACACCTAGGAGAAACACATTGCCCAGTCTCGTTGCGTAGCTCCAACAGCTGCTACACAGCGAGAGCAGCAGTGGTTGCAGGTTGGAGATGATATGTTGTTCATAGGCATGGAAAGTAATTAAAAGTCATGGCTAAACCTTTTCTGAGCACCTGGTCAAAGTCTGGTTGTGTCCACAAGATCCTTCCTTTTTCTCATTTTATATTTGTTAGTATTTTACATTTACTGGCTTTGTGAAACTGTGAAGTCTTTGCACGTTGCTATTTTCCACTTTACAGCTCCTTGGGATGACCTCTTAAAAGTTTTAATACATATCTTCTCTTCCTTATATTTATTTATTTTTGTCTACTCTAAAGATGCTGCTTTTCAAGCTCTTCTCAGTCTCATCAATTAAGGAAGAGGCACTCTGAAAGAAAACAGGATGTCATGCCATTAAAGATGGATCCAACATTACAATAATCCAGCCAAGGTTCCCACAGATACAGCGTCCTCAGCTCCAGATTCCTTAGCTATGAGACTGTCACCTTCCCCAGGGGAGACACCACGACACCACTAAACACCATTTTCTCCTCCCTGTGGAATGAGGTTTTGAACTCTAAAACACACAGTCAAAGTGTTAGATGCACATAGGTTTGCTTATGTTTTACTGAAGTTTTAAAGACAAGGAAGGAGAGGACATTTCCACAGTGGATCTGAGCAAAGAATTGAGGCACGTTGCTCTAGAAAACCCTCTAGATGTTTTTTAATCCATCCCCCTAGGTGCATCCTTTTTTTTTTTTTCCTCTTCTCCTCCATTATTGTCCCACACCCCATTCAGTTCCAGAGCTCTTGTCCAACGAATCTATGGTCTCCCACCTCCTCCTCCAGTTTGTTCTCTTGCCCTGTCCTGTTTCCTTTATCCACTGACAGGAACATCCTCCTCATTCCAGCTGACTCCTTGCTCCAACCAGCTGCTCCCTTCTACTCCCAACTACATCTTTCCATCTTTCCCCAGCCTGCCCTTGTCTCCTCCCCTTTGTCATCCTCAAACCTCATCTCAGGCCCCCTTTTCACAACACTCAATCCAGACAGTGCCGATAAGCTACTGTCAGCCTTGCTTCCCCTCTGCAAAAAGCCTTCAACTAGTGTTTTATTGAACCTGGTTAGCTAAGACAGTGAAAGAAAACTCAACCATCTTCTAAGGCCTAAAAGGCAGAAGCACTCATGGCAGGAGGATTGCTCCTTATGTGAAACCACAGACAGATCTCATATTAGATAGTGCCATCACTTAACATACAGATGCACAGCTAAAGTGGGCTTAATAAATGCCCTTGAAAGGGGGAAAAAAAAGTCTTTCTTACTGCCAACTTAGATGCAGCAACACCTCCCCATGCAGGTTTCTTATAACCATGCTCTGACTCGCATCTCAGCTTTGCTATTTCTTGCTCTTTCACAAAACAGATGAGCACTTCCAACAGCTCCCTGCTGCCAACAGGGAAGTCCTGCTCTCGCCACCTCCTCTCTTTTGGCAGTCCCAGCTCGCCAATGAATGTGGAAACAGTATTTCAGTTCACTAAGCCAGCAGAAAAATGACCCAGAAAGGAAGTGAGGAATTTACTTCATGCTTGATACAACTCACGGAAATAAGTCATATGATCATCAAAATGAAGGCAAGGGAGCAGAGAGAGTAGAGTTATTTCTTTTGCATCGTGATGGCCCAGGTGCTTGCTGAKATAAGATTTTATCTCCATCTCTAGGTGGAATAAGACCTTTATTACTGGAAAACTGAAGGCCTCTTGTGGGCTGAAAAATATATTGTGCGTACTGTAGCAAAGCTCTTCAGCAAAGAATCTTTACAAAGCAGCAGAAATTCTACTGGGGTCACCAGGATATGCACAAGCTAGTAAATATTTCTGAGGCAGAGCATAAGCTTCTCTGCAAAACTGTATCCTCAATAATGCAGTTTATTTCCTCACGAACCAGCAAACTCAGCTATTCCTTTCCCAGCTACCTGTTTCTGCAGAAAAAACCTGATCTAACCTTCATCCCACATTTTATTTCTCATCCCTACACCTACTCATTTCTGGGGAACCATCCTTTTTCACAGTGATTTGCATAGTCTTTCCAATTCCCCTCTGCCTGCTGGCCTCTACCAACAGTTACTGTATCTCAAGAAGACCAGCTTAAGTCCCTTGACAAGAACCTCTTACTTCTGCTTCTCTGCCTTGTATTGCTGTGTGCAGTCATCAAATAGCTTTTGGTTCATCTCCATGAACAGCTTCAGTGCATTGTAGATCAGCCCATGGATTGTCCTGCAAATAGACCAAGAAAGAAGAACAAGTCATGGTGGTATCTGCCAGGTTCTGACCCCTCGGAGAGCTCCAGTAACATGTACCAGAACCAGCASCAATAGTAACTTGCGTACTACAGCAACACAACCAAAGACTTCTGCATGTTCCCAGCAGTTAGCATGCAGACATCCCTCCACAAGCCCTGGACCATAGACAGGGAAGAAGAGATGGAGGAAGACAGCAAGCCACTGACATGGCTCTCTTTGCACTGCTTATGGCTGCAGTCAGAAAACTGCATTCACATTGTTTCTTGCGGTCAGACACTGGAGAGGAAGGGCACTAGGGACCTGCTCAGGACTGTTCTGAGGAGGGTTTTATCTCAGCCAGTTTTAGGGCATTTAAATCAGCCAAGGTCYCTGCTCACAGAGGACATAAATGCAACCATTCATTTATGAGCAGCCAGAAATCCGCTCGAGAACCTACAATATATCTCAAGAGACCTGCAGCACTAGAGACAGGCAGGTAGCAAACTCTGGCTAGGTTCAACAGCCCCCAAGGGGTTTGCATCAGCTGTCCACCAAGGTGCTTGCAGAGGCAGGCCACTATGGYCAGCTGTTGCTCTCCCCCATATGTTGGTACTGGTCACACTCCTTCAGGATCTACACCAAGCATTGCACTGCAGCRGTACAGCCCAAGAGCAGCAGCGGGCCAAGCAATCCTGCATGCACAGCAAGTGCCAGGGCATGCAGAAAGACCTACTTGTTCCAGTGACTCTTGGAGTTCTTGTAGAGGGCTGGAAACATGATGGGCAGAATTTTGGCTGCATTGTCACTGATCAGACTCATGATATATTCGTTGTTCCAATAGTACAGCGCTCGCTCTGCCACCTGCAGTGGGAGAGAAACTCATGGTTGGAGAGGCTTCTTCCAGGAATTTTCCTGTTTTATCCAAGAATACATGCACAGTGCTGAGCCCAGAGCTTGCCACCACCCAGCTAAGTCGGCACAGCTTCCCTGCAATGCAGACAGCAGGGCTCACCATCTTACCTTTAGCAGGTACATTCATTCTCTCTGCCTGGACACTTTTTCCCCACCCAACTCCTTGGCCTTTGCCAAAAACACCTTTCTTACCCAGAAAAATGTCATGTTCTTGATCATGCAAGTCTAATATCAATATACAAATGACTCCAACACCATTTGCACAATACTCAAGCACACCTTCATCCACTTCAGATTATGGCAGAGATTAGCTCCAAGCATCCTTTGTTTTCTCACTGGCCTCTGTAGAGCTCCATTCCTACTCAGCCTCTTCCACAACATAGTTTCCCTGAGCTTTGGGACATGCGTCTTTCACTAGGCCCACTGTCTAAACATTTTCTTCAGATAGGACGAAAATATGGAAAATGCTGGGGGCAGCCATCCCACATTCACAAATTGAACGAGGTTTCCACACAATGACAGATTTGAGCACAACTCCTCCTACATAACCAGAAATCGGGGTAACACAGACCACTAGACTGGTGTATAAATTTAGCCTTAGCTTGAGGGTTACATAGCAAAACCCTGGGAGAATACTAGTCCCAGTTTTATATTTGGGTTGATGGAGAACTCACTACATCCCCTCAACATACCATTCTCCACAAGTACACCAAGTGAAATTTGTCTATTCAAGCTGTTCAAGCTTTGGTTTCCAGCTATTAGATGCTGTTAAGCCTTTGTCTGCTAGAGTAACAGGCAATTCTGTCACAGAAACGTCTCCCCCACCAAGGCACTCTTAGCCTTACCAAGAAGTCAGTTCCTATTTCTGCTCTCTGTCAAGCTGCAAGCATTGAGACTGTTTAGCCTTGTTCTACAGGAAGCCTTTGGGGTTTGTTCCCTTCGGCTGCAAAATGTTTGCATCTTGTCCATTTTTTTCTGTCTTGTTTTGAAATAATTGGCAACAGAAAAGAATTGCTATGAGCTACAGGATTTCTCTCCTCCAGTCTTTTTTCTAATACAGGTCCCTAGCTTCCTACTATATTTTCACACCAAAGTTCATGTTAGCCCTTTGGTCCCACACTAGGAACCCACATCCAGCCAGTTTCTATCAAGCTCCCCAAGTCCTTCCCAGAGGCACTCTTTCCAGGAAAACAATCTTTTTTAAAAATGACCTCAAAGACAAACATGACCTCATGTTTGTCTTCTAAGCAAATGACTGTGCACCTTTCCGTATCAAAAGACACGTGTGTGCCCAGTCTGCCTCACTGCGTAGCTGAGCTCACTTTGGAGAAGGGATGGGTCACTATTTAACACCCCATCCATACCTCGGTCAGCTGTGTGCTTCACCAGCAAGCAGTGCACCTACTTCCAGTGCATTCTTCATATAACCCTAAAGCAGCAGGCCAAGAACACCTAGGAGATGTTAGCAGGTTCTACCATCCTGGAGACTTCAAACTCCAAGACTACCAGCCACACTTTTAGCCTATAGTTATCTTCCTTACAGTGGAAGCAAGRGAGGAAGAAGCAGTTTCTAATACTTTCACTATATCTCACTTAGTATCACCTACACCAGATTCATACAAAGCATCTTCTCTGCATTTAATTTCAGCTTTAGATGGCCTCGCTCTAATACTGCAGCCAGCTTCATTTTACTTTAACACAGCAATGTGGGATGGATCTTTTCTGTCCAGCATCCGCCATCCAAAACAGGATGGCAGCCAAAACAGCCAATGGCACAGCATCTCTGCTCCAGCTCCAGACTGCAGCACACGGTGCTGAAGAACATCATGTGGCAGGAAGGAGTCCACTCAAACCTCAACATCAGCCTAGTTTTCCTTTTGGATGAGCTTGTTATGCAATGGGGAGTCTCACCTCCACGCGTAAACCCTAGTACTCACCCTGGTCACACTTCCACATGCCACTGACCCACAAGCCCCTGTAAGAAAGGTAGCTTCACCCTCACCTGTCAGGTGGGGTGCAAGGCAGAGACCAGTCCCCTCYCTGACCTGGGACCCACCTGGAAGTGTGGACTGGAGACACACTTGGCCAACTGCCTGAACAAGGGCTCCATAACTTTCACAAACTCAGATGGCTCAATCACATCCAGAATCTCCTCCAGCTCGTTCAAAAACATCACCTCCTTGGGACTGTGCGTCTTCGGCCAGAACTTCAGCAAGCCCACAATCACCTGAGTGTGAAGGACAGAGACGCAACATCAGAGGCTTAAATTAACACCAGCTTTCAAGTAAAATTTAAACTTTTGCTCACAATGGCAGAGGAGAAGAAGTCACAGATGAAAAGAGAACATTCTCAGAAAGCCAGCTGAGGTTCCCAGAGAAGAGCAAAGACACTGCCAAACTACATGTGCAACAGCAGTGCAGTCCAGGCTACCACAGTCCTGAAAACTTGCTGAAGCCACAAAGACAAGAAGCAATTTCTTCTAAACAAGGCCTAACAAGGAACATTCCCAGGGCAGGAGCTGACAGACAGTGTAGAGGAGCAATCAGTCAAGGTTGGGAAGATCAACCAACAATATCAGAAATTATATAGATAGGGTGACCAGAGAATCATTATTCAGTATATCTCAAAACTTGAAGGAGCACCCAATAAGTAATGCAGCGACAAGCTCAAGACAAGCAAAAGCAAATAACATTTCACACAAAGKTAACTGGATTATGCAAATCAATTACACAAGACTTCGGACTCAAAGTCTAAATGGGGCTCCAGAAGGGCTTAGACAAGTTTATGGAAGCTATACCTAATGGTGATGATTAAACACGACAGTGCAAATGCACCCTCTGGCTGAGGAAGTATTTAAACTTCTGCTTAAAAGACACTGAAGAATCTATCAGAAGAAGGGCTATAACTCTTAATAATAATAATTACTATTCTTTCCTTACCCATCTGTTTACAGATACTGACAAAGGCAGGATTCAAGACACTGCAGACCTTTGTTCTGCTGGAGCCATTCACATGGCTTTCACAGAAAGGTTCACTCCACGCTAACAGCAGACAAAAAGGATGACGAGAGATGCTCTCTCAAGCTCTGCATACTTTAGCAAGCTGACCCTAAAGCCACAGCTGAAGGATAAGTTCAGCATGGAGGGACAGTAGTGGGCAAAACAACAGAAATATTGGGAATATTTGAGCATTATATTTCCCTCAACCCAAGGCTTGAGCAGCCAGTATCTGCAGTGTTTGTCATGATTCAGATCTGCCATTCAAACAGGAGTTGGTTTCACTGACTCAGAGGCAATTTCTCCTACAGCTGAGGTAGTGCAAGCTCTGTCGAGTCTGTCTTTGTTATTACTGAGCACATATGATGCCTTGCTCACCTGGCAATCACTCGAATTGCTGTAGTGCAGCAGCTACCATGCTGAACCTTGCTGAGCAGGCTGCTGGGAGGCAGCTCTAGGGGGGTTCAGACCTAGTGAGTGATATGGCTTCCTTCCAGAGCTGATGATGGCAACTTATCCTAATGCAGTCAGAACCTTGCTGATGTGCAAATCCTCTCATCCTCCAAGATTTCAGCGGCCTCAGCCACATCAGGAGTCTGTTCAAAGTCTTTGCTGCAGGATACTTCCACTTCAATGGGACAACCTATGGCAATATTACCTTGATCTGTCTGGTTGGGACCTAATGTGACAGCCACTGAAGGTAACAAAACTGAGTCATTCCGCTGGCGTTTCCAGGCACTGAATCAGACCTGGGTCTCTAATCCAGGGACATTTTAACCATTGCCCTATAAGTAGTCATGAGTTATGAAGCTTTGCTGCTTGTAAGCTGCAAAATAAAGCTCAGAATCACTGATAAACTGTTTCTTTCCCATCCCTCACCCCACAGTAAGCACTTTGGCATGAGGCTCTTGGGCTGGATTTCAACCACAGGGAGTACTCAGTGTGATCAGGAAGCTACTCTCTGGAATTTGCTTCAGAGCAGGCTTTTAAGAACACAGGAAATGGAGGGCCCAAATCTAGGAGAAAAGCAAGGTCTGCTTCAGCACTGTTGATGTCAAGGTGGTGGAGCCAGAAAGTTGACAGTAGCTGACCAGCTTCCACTGAGCACAGTCAGGCTCAATGAGAACGCACACATTTCAGTCCCAGAACGGAACGACTCAGCGAGCATTAATCATCAAAACACAAACACTTTCTGGTGCTCCCTGCCACAATGACAAAAGCACACGTTCTTTGACCATATGCTATTTTGAGGCTACAAAGCTTAATTCTGCAGAAGGCATTTCTGACACGCTTATCTTCCTGTCCTGCAGTGGGTGGAAGAACATTTGTCTCCTGTTTGCACCCTCTGCCAAGCCAGAACGCAGCCTGACTAGCGCTGCTGGCATGCGCAGCCAGTGACTGGAATACATCAAGGCTTCCATTCACAGAGGTTTGATTCACAGAGCTCCATCCTGAAATAAAACATGTCCATACTGTGACTTAACACCACAGAGGCAACGTACTGATGCTAGAGCAGGAAGGGGGATATTTTCCCCACAGAACAGTGGCTAGCCCAAACAGACCATTGGGTCTCAGGTTCGTAACCTCATTCCCACAGCTTTTCAGCCAACTCTGGTAGAGTCTGGGGTGAACTCAGCATTCCAGGGTCCTCGACAGTTCATGCTGGCTCCCTTGGATGTCAGATAGCCATATGTTTTGTCTCTTCAGAATCTGTTAATAAGTCAAAAGCCCTGTCTGGATAGAATGGCTTTGCATAGTTTTAATTCTGCCACACCAAGATCTGAAGCACAAAGGAACATCATAATCCACTCTCCTGAAGCTTTCAGGAGAGGATGCAAGAGGCTTGCAGCACAATCCCTTGTGCCCTAAGGCTGGGAAACCATGCAGCACTCATCTACAGGGCACTGTGCAGGCCTAGTGAAGAACCTCAGTGGCTTTCAGCCTCTTTGCCCTTTTTAGCCTTGCTGCACCCTGCAGAGGCTGTGAGAGTTTTGGGCACATGACTGATGTACAGACATTAATTATTATTACTCACCGGCTCTGTCAAGCTGCTGTCTTTCTCCAAAAACTGTACAACACAGTAGGCCAACTGCAGGAAAAAGCATGCCAAAATTAGAACTTCCTAAAGTGTATTTGATCACACCACTAGCCTTGCCTGGAAGTCATGTTAGGCCTTCTGCCATGTGTGTGATGAACAGACAGCTGCAGCACCAAAGAAAACTGGTTCTCCTGAGGGCAAGTGAAGGTTCACCAAGACCACGCCAACAGGAACATGCACAGTTTAAAAGGGTAACTTGAAACACTTAGAGCAGTCTGCAGCTAAACCACTCAAATGCAAGAACAGCTGCAGAAGGGTGGGAACAAACTGGATCACCAAAGAGTCCCATCCCATAAAAACAAGGTCAGGAGRGCACACATCATGGATCAGCACCCACTATTTTTTTATTTATTTTTAAACTCTGTGGGCAGTCCTGATTCTTTCCTCTATTATGAATACTAATGGGAAAGAAATTAATCTCCATATGAAACTAAATAGCCAGCACACAGATTTCGCTGCATATCTCAGCAATTGCTAACTGTCAATGCTTACACCACCTGTATAGGCAGATGACTGGAGCTCAGAACTTCACTCTGACTCCAGTAAAGCCCAAATATAAGTTTCCAGTACCAAAAGGCAAAGCACGTCAAAAAGTTTGGCCAGCAAGACAAGGCAGGACACCCTGCTACCAGCCAATGACATAAAACATAAACATACRCATGTACACAGGCGTCAAGGAACCATGAGACAGGGTCAAATCAATATATGAGAGATTAATACAGAGCCCAAAATATCTTACAGCAAGAACTTTTTTGTAATACAGCAAGCCTAAGCATCTGCTTTTGCAAGAATCACATTCTGCCCTGGCAATCTGAAGCACTTCTCACCTGCGGGTGGTAGACACTTAGAGACTTTACTTTGTGCAGCGGTAACAATACCCTGATGAGGAACATTTTGTGCTCTTCCTTCAGAGGCAAAGCAAACCCATTGATTATGCTGAAAAGAAACAAGAGTCTCATCAGCATCTTTAATCAGCAGAAATACAAGAGCCCTCATCACATAGGTGGCTTGCCTGGGCTCTCCTTTGTAATACCAAAGAGTGCCCAGCAGTAGGAGTACCGCTGCCAGGGCTCAGCCCACCACAGTGAGAGGACAYTTCCTCAGCGAGCATAGCTGGGAAACATCTCTGGGCATGGGCTCTGCTGTACCTTGCACCAGGCACAGTGCAGGACTCCTCACGCCAGATCACATAACTAATCAAAACCTCTAGGAAGGCTAGTGCAGAGGCAGTCCAGTCTCAGAGGGTTGTGCTTTACAAAACAGCAGGGCAGCAATATMAGAGGATCTGCCAACAGGATAGCAGTTGAAGTTAGAGAAAAYTATTTAAGCACTGTGAGAATATTCTCCCTTACTGCCTGCTGAGGTAAGAGAGCAAGGAGGATTGTCTCAGACTCCAAACAACAGTATTG
This sequence comes from Eudromia elegans, assembly GCA_003342815.1. Classification (NCBI taxonomy): domain Eukaryota; kingdom Metazoa; phylum Chordata; class Aves; order Tinamiformes; family Tinamidae; genus Eudromia; species Eudromia elegans. The sequence goes on from PTEX01000288.1 coordinate 101,863, forward strand.
TCTACTGTTCTACTATTTGTCATCCAGAGTGGGARGGAATGCTACCACTGCATTTATGAGCATACTGGAGAGTGCTTTTCCTGAGTGCTTTGTCCAGCTGGGATCTCCCRGAACAGTTGGCTCCTGCAGGAACAGCTGAGGGAAGGCACTGCCAACCCACACAACATACTGGGCTGGGAGGTCTTATGTGCTATGGGGCCTTCAGGACTTCTAAAAGAGCCATTACCTCCCCAGAATCTCCAGCAGCTCTGCAATCCCATTGTGGTGCTCTGTTTCATAGATAAACCTAAAATAGAGATACGTGAGGTCATTGCCAAAATGCTGAATTCAGTTTGACAAGCAAAAGGAAGAAAAGCCAACAAKGTAGCAAATCCCCAGCAGGAGTAAGTAAAAGAGTTCTTGAGAGACAAGGCAAGGTGGAAGCAAGTATCCCATGCATGGTTCCCAGACCAGCTTTACCATCAAGAAACTAACGCACGCAAGCCTTAAGACTCATTACGTGCACTGGGGACAGTCAGTACTGTCAAATTCGCATTGCCTTTGAGCACATGCTAATATTCCTTTCTAAAATACTGTGACATGATAGAGTCACTTGGCTAATCACAGCCAAGATTAGAGACATTATCACAGCCTTGTGCCCCCGGTGTCCCTCACTGGATTGTCCCATGACCCACCTACCGGATCGTTAACATTAGGAAACATCTCACCTGTAAAATATATTGTTGATCTGCCGCCTAACATATGCACGCAGACCCAGAAATTTGCCATAAATCCTGTGCAAAATGGTCTTTAGGAAGTCTCGCTCTCTGGGGTCTTCGCTGTCAAAGAGATCCAGCAGCTGTAGGGAGAAGAATTCAGTCAGTGCTTTTTTATGGCCCAGACAAAGATAAACTCAACGTAAGGCAGTGTTCCTGCTCAGCAAAGGTGGCTCTTCCAGTTCCGTTGACACCTACAGCATGCTGATCACGAGGAGAACTTCCCTGGAAGATGCAGGCTTGTGGCCACAATCTGGAACTATGAGCATCTGTTCAATCTCCTAAAGCAAAGCGAGGGCTGGATACCTTCCAAAGCTGGACATCCCTGCACTTTCCCTGCTAGGCCCTCAGTGCCCTTCTCCACCTGCACACCAAACCCATGAAACTCAGCCCTTCACCTCACACATGCTCTTGCCCTACCCAGAAAATTCTGGCTGCTCTTTTAAGCAAGGACACAGGAGAGAGAAAAGGAGAGAGAAGAAAACAAATAAAAGCCATCATCTAGCACCTGCCAACAAAGATGGACTGTCCAGATAGTGACTTGTCCAGTGTCTGCTGCACATTCTTCCTAAGGATAGTACAGAATGGCAAGGAGTAGGACTACTTACAGACAGTACAAACTTCTGGTCAATGTATTTCTTGGCTACGTTTGGTTGAAAATCAGGTGATTCCAAAAACCGAAGGAAGAACTCATACACCAGCTGTAGGGGAAGAAAGAGATCATTTAAAAAGAAATTACACCTTGCAGTCTTTCATTTCACATGTTTTTCTTCTCCTAAAGGGTCCAAGGAAAGGCTGGCAAACCTGAAAGGTGGCACAGAAAGTATAGGAATCCATGCTACCTCCTGCTGGGATCAAGACAGCTGCCCCTGCTTTAATGGGCAGGAGCACCACTGGCARGTTAACTGCCTAACTCTGAATACTATCTTAAAATCTGAAGTCCTACCAAAGACAATAGACACCTACTTGGAGGAAGACATCAGYTCTGAGAAACTCTTCCCACAGTGAGCCCACATCTCTACAGAGGACAGAAACCTCCAGAAGAGAAGACAGTGCAGAGTCCTCTGCTCTTCATAAGGAATTCACTTTCAGTCTGCATCAGTGCTGCGAAGGACTGTGGCCATCTACAGGTGGACATTGCACATAGCCTACAGGCAGCTTCTAAAATGGTCCTGTTACCTGCGCTGCCTTCAAACTACCTCAGCCTTGTGGCTCACAAGCCCCAACCCTCAGTCACTGGGGGAGGCAGCCAGGCAGCAGGGGCGAAGCTGGCAAGCTCCAACGTTAGGCAYGCTCTCCACTTCTTACAGATAAACAGGCCGGATCTGTGTCCCCCTCCCTCCTTTTCCTCACCTGAAGGTGAGGCCAGGCAGCCTCTAATGTAGGCTCATCTTCCTCAGGGTCAAACTCTGCACCTGTGGGATTGGACGATGGTGGGAGCGTTCGGAAGAGGTTCACTGAAAACTGAGTTGAGTAGAAAAAGTGGATCAGTGACATTCCCACACCCAGTGGTGGCCCTCCCAAATCCCTCACTGTAAAGCAGCACGCCACGACTTGGCATACCCTAGCCCACAGCTTCCTTCCTTGAAGCTACAGATTCGCACTTTCCACATAAACTCCACAAACGCTCAACCTGTGCCAGGAACAACCCCCTGAACAAAACCCTCAAGCTATCTCTACACCAGACACTCCCAGACAAAGCAYACACACACACAACCTCTCTCACCTTCTTCTCTTTCACAGAGGCAGATAAGTGATAGGGATTTTTTTTTTTAGGAAGGAGTGTGACCTCAGCAGAACCTATTTGCCCCCCCCATACACACCCACAAGTATGTTCTCCTGAACAATTTCCATTTCTKTAGCACACAAAATAACAGTTTCGTGCCCTACCATGACCACTGCTTCAGGGTAGATGGCTTCAGTGACAACATCACGGTTGTGTGTGATGTATTCCACCATCTCATTGAGACCTGCTCGCTTCACCTCCTTGAACTTCAGGTCACTGAGGGGGTCAGAGATGAAGTCAAAAAGCACACAGCATTGACGCAGCTTCTGGATGAAAAGCTCTTCTCGTTCATGCAGTGGAGCATCTGCAGAGAAAGCAGGGACATCATCCTTGGAGACAGGCAGAATATCTATCTGTTTTGCCCAGGTTTGTACAGCCCTGCCCACTCCCTATTCTCYCATCCCTTCAGCCGCTGCAGGAAAAGTGGGCAGCAACACTTCCTCACTACAGAAATGTGACAATAGAGGCAGTGAGATTTCAGCAGTTCCAGAGCACCAACACCACAAAGTCATTTCAAACACAACAGGGGTTTCTGATCTGATGAGCACCAATCCCCTCTCAGTAGAGAGGTACTTGCTTAACTGGCTCCCATCACAAACTGGYGACACGCTGCACTCTCTAGTCACARGAGACAGRGAAAATGCATTGTAGGCAGAAAGGGTGACCCAGAAGAGTGGCCTGATATCAACAGCATTTTACTTTTGTTATGTTGCCACTGAAAGCTACACAGTGCTAAAGTCARCCAAGCAAATGTGCCTTTGATTTGCAGAAGAGCTGCTAAGCTGYGAGGCAGCTGTCTTTCCCACCTGTTGCTGTGAACACTGTCAGCAAAGGGCTTGGCTGAGCAACTGCCGAAAACACTTTCTCCTCATCCACGCTTAAGCCAAATTTAATTGCAACATTATGGAGACTAACTGCTAATGTTGGACCATTGCCCTAACGTGGACAAGTTTAATAGCACAACCATAATTCGCAATGGAAACATAAGGAGAAGGAGGCCTGGTCCTCTCCCAGGAATCAGTGGCTGCAGAAATCTGCTTTAACTCCTGCACTGAGGTCTCTACACTTCACTGCCTTCTTGCACTGAAGAGCCTGAAGTAACCCCACGTAATTGCAAATAGCAAGGTTTCAATTAGCTCAAATGCAGAGATGACAATGCAGTTCCTCAGACGACTGAACACACTCCTTTTCTTTTAGGCTACCCTCAACCTTTTAATTGCAACATGCTGCCATGTCTGTGACAGATACCYGTCCCACAGATGTCCCTGTGGCACCAGCAGCAATAAATTAGAATGACACTACAAGAATCACTGGAGAAGGAGCCCTTATGCCACAGTGTCCACGTGGAAAAGGCAGATCTCACTGCTCACGTCACCCATACAGCAGGGTCTCTTTACCTTTAAGGGCTGGGAGCTTTTGCAGTTCCCGGTTTTTGCTCAGATTGAAGCGAGAGGAACTGTGTCGACGCTCCTTCTTCACAATCTGGGGTCCTCCTGAGTACTTGATCTTATTCAGCTGGGTTGGAGGGGGAGCGCTGTTACTCGGGCGCTTATTTGAGGTTGTCTGTTGTTGTTGCTGCTGCTGCTGTTGTGGCGGTGGTTGCTGTGGCTGCTGGGCCTGCTAAGGGGGAAGAGAGTAAAACAACATGCAAATTTTACCTACGGGCCTCAAAAACAATCAGATACTGTCAGTATCTTCCTGGACTGAAGACACTGGGCAAGTTTTTCACTTCTGCAGCGGCATTTCTGTGAATCTTGCATACTTCAGTGGGGCTCTAATTTAGTTTGTCATATTTGTGGCATACTTGCAAAGCAAGCATCACTTTGTGTATATCCCGTAGCTCCACGAGGCACCACAGAGCCCATGAGAGGCTAGAGATGCAGAAAACAAAGCCATATCTTGCAGCATGTTATAGGAGTTTTCTTATTTCTATTTGTTTGCCTCAGTACTTTTTGTGATCCAGAGATCTCAGCTTGATGCCCTACCTGGTTATGGTACTTTGTACAACACACAACAAAGGAAACTTTTAACAACTAACAAGTTGCTTTCTTTTACACTCTTAGGGAGCCACTTGGGAGAACGCAGAACARCAGTTTTTAGAGATGAGGCACAATGGTCCCAAAAAGACCACAGTGAAGACCACTAAAACCCACGCTGCAGCCATTGACCAGGAGTGGTCAGTCTAAAACCTGCATGGATCATTTTCAACACACCTTGCTCTGTTCGTTCCTGCTCCTCACAGGCAGATAATATCAGCACCTATCCAAACTTCCTGCCCCCAGCCTTGGGCTTTCCTGACCCATCCTCTCTGCTCTCCTACCCTGCTTTGTCCTAGCCTTGCTGCTCTCCGAACTTCTCCTCTCTATTGGCTTTTTTCCACCTCCACCAGGGTGTACATCAGCACATCTGGAAACTGAGGAGATATCCTCTATCCATAATAGGTATTTATATTTATACACTCTTACATTTAACTGGTCCATAAGCTTTTGTCAACATTCACACATACAAAAGTCTCAGCAAAAAACACACAGAAGAGGCGCACTGGRCTCCACTATTTGCCACATGCTGTGTAGCAAGGACAAGAACCAAGCTGATGGAGAAAGGTATGCATTTATCTGCAGTATTTCCAAAGACCACTCCCAGAAAACACTGCTGTGAAGATCCTAGCAAGTACAATGACTGCCTGTGAAGAACAGGACCCAACACAAGACACCAGTTACTTTGTCAACACGTTACTTTGAAGCAGAAATCAGAAATATTTGATTTCTGGTCTGGTTTATTTGAAAGAAGTCTTAGACTTAACAGCTCTGTTTCAAACTTGGGACCAAACAAGGCCGGGGGAGACAAGACGACTTAAACCCTTCCCAGTTTAAATATCTGATTCCTCGCACATAGCAGCACTGCTCAATGGTCAGAGGAGGGAGCAAGAGGAGCCTTGTGATGGAAACAGCTGCACTGCCAGCAAAAGCAGGGGGTACACACAGGAAGCAGTTAATCTGGAACATTGGTCTCTCCTCTGAAGAGGGAGCAATGGCTAAGTCAGGTTGAATCCTTGCTGGAAACCTTCCAAGAAAGATAATTTCATTCCTCACACTTAGTATTTGGGTATCTGAGCAGCTTTAGTCACTCAGAAGTTGGCTGAACACCTCGGGGCTGCTTAGTCCCATATGCTAAGTCACTCTCCTTCCACATGGGAGGACAATATCCAAACATCACTCCGCTGGGGCGAGGCGGGGGGAAAGCTGGCACAGGGAGGCAGTAGCCTCACAGGTGATGCTGAAGGAAGCAGGACATGTTCTCCTAGAAGACATACGAGACTGACAGGACATGCCTGTGCATTCACCACCTGCTCAGAAATGCCACCAGGAAGCGCATGCACAGTGTGCATGCAGCCTTGTAGCAGGCTACAGCCACAGTCACACTCATTAGGAGCCCAGGAAAGCAATTCCTGCTGGCTTCTGTTGTCTTCAATAGACAGCATAAAGAAACACGTAACACCTTCAGGTTTAGCTGCCAGTTATTTAAGGAATAAAACACACACAAAAACATCAGGAACACATAAGTTTCCCTGTGAGGAAATACAGATAAAATTCAGACTGACCCTTTGCTTAATGCAGGCATCTGAACAGATAGCTCGACTGGAGTATCAGGGAAGGTCACGTATTTTTATGTCACAGTGCTTGGAGGCTTTGGGGAGGGATGAGGCTATAAGGGCTTTCAAGCATCAGGCTGAATACTTGCTTTCATGAGGCACTTCTTAAGGCAAGCTGTCTGTCCTTCTGCTTCCAAGCTCTTCTGCCTTGGTCGCATGAACCAGGAGAGAAGAAGCTTGTTTTAAGTTTGACAGTGTTTTCTTCTGAGAMGTTTCCACCCTTTAAAAAGCAGCAGGCCACTAAAGCTGAAAGCTCTTCTCTTAACGTATAGGTACCAACCTCAGAAACTGCTTCCCCGACGTCACTGCTGGCCGGCCGCTGCGCAGCTGCAGGCACACATCTCTACTCGAGCCRGCTCAGCCTCTTCACACTGGTGGCATTTGCGCCACCTCAGCAAAGGTGGCTTCCTGAGAGATGCCGCTTTCTAGTGCGGGCTGCACGTGCCAAGATGCACCAGGCTGCAGGGAAGGGCCCAGAGCAGCACCCCCAAGCACGGTGTAGCAGCCCCTCCTCTCTGACTGYGGCAGACAACAGGCCAGCCCCAACTGCAACCAAGCTGGAGGTCCCCCAGGCAAAAGCTCAGTGGCTTCATGGTGCTTCCTCCCCTCTGGTTCCCACCGCTCCTCCTCCTTRCTAGGGACTTGCCTAGGCACATCAACAAGCCTCAGGCTCTGGACATGCTCAGTGCCCTTTCTTTTCACCCTGAGCTCCCTGAGACACAGACTTTCTCCCCCGGCCCCCTAGAACTCTTGCCATCAGTTTCTCTTCTGCTCTCCCACCCACCCATGACCTCACCTTTGCAAGCTCTCCTGCTGTGGTTGCCTCACTGGTCCCTTGAGCATCCCATGCTTGCCAAGCTACTGAGCCCAGATCTGCTCTCAGCTCCTCCTCCARTGACTATTCCCTTCCCATTTCTCAAGTCAGTACCTGCTTTCCTTCTCCTTGACTGTTGTTATTCAGCTTCCTTATTAAAATCAAGCTCTCTGCTTCAGAAGTAACATCAACACACTGAAAAGCCTGTCTCTGACTAATGAACTCCAGGTACTGCAGTAACAAGCCCCATGGAGATATCTGCAAAACATGTAATACAGCAGCTCAGCAAGAAGAATCACCTACTCCCAGAGCTGCGAATCTCATCTGCGAGGCTCCAGTCTGCCCTTGAGGCTGCAGAGTAACTCCTCTCTCCTCTTTTCTGCTGCTAATTCCTGCTCCTACTTCCAGGTCATTAACTCTTCCCCACCTACCTGCCTCTCCCAGTCTTTCTGGCTAGGAGGAGTAACTCTTTTTCATCCTCCCATCTAAAGCTGCTCTGTGACATTTTTTTCTTTTTTTCCTCTCCTTAAATAGCTATACAGAAATTCTCTCCACTCATATTTTCATCATGTCAGAGGGAAAGAGGGGAGAAAGAAAAAAGAAAAAAAGAAAAAAAAAAAAACAACCAACCAAACAAACAAAAAAACCCCTCTCTTTCCTATCCCGTCCCCTCCACTGCTCCTGTCTCCTCCTAGGCAAATGATGCCTCTCCAAAAGCAAGAGCTTGGCCAGGTGTTTCTCCTTAGCTGGGCAGCCACAAGAACAAGTAGAAACAAAATGGTGCAGGAACCCACCTTTCATTTCTACCATCACTACACTATGCTAGTAATCACAAGTGAATTCAAACATTTCCACTCCTTTATGGGGACCTGAGACTCCTTTCAAACACATCTGCCCTTCCAGCTCAGCTGCACCAGGAGCTGCTTGCTTCAAAGAACAAAGTACTGATGCTTAGGACTTTCTGGGCCGACTCCTGTTCCCTTCATCATCTTGACAAAGAACCCTACAGGACATCTTAAACCACTTAAACCACTGTACTTGCTCAGGTCTACCAAACCAAAGCCACTTTTTGCAGACCTTTATTCCCTTCACCTCAGCCAGCTAGCTTGCTTGCAAAACCACTCACAACTGTCTGCTACCAGGACAAATTAGGGCTGCGAGTCTTCCTCTCGGAGCACAACATGAGAGAAGGGAGCACATAATGGGAGAGGACTGCCTAGATGCTCTTCTGCACAAACACATTAAGTCTCAAATGAGAGCCGAAGAAAGAAGGAATTTCTCTTTGGCACACACAACTCTCATCCAAGGAAAGTCAGCCAAACAACCACTGCTCTGTGGAGAAATTTGCAGGGCAGAACCCTCCCCACACACACACAAACTCCCTCTGACTTCTGACACAAGGCAGGAGTTTCCCTGTCAGCACACAGATCTAATTCCTCATGCTCACCCCAAGTGAAAGTCAGAATACCTTTCTGTGCTTCTTGAAGAGCAGGAAAATTGCATTCAAACTGGCATACATTTCTTCTTATCATGCAAAGAGTTCTCTTCCATTCTGCAGCAGAGTAGTCCAGGGACAGGAAAGCACTGAGGGAGAACAGACTTCACTGCAACCTCAGCAGGGAAAGGAAGGAGAGACCTGTGGCAACAGCACACTGCAGAGGTGTCTGCTTTCTGCTCTCTGTTCTTATGATCAAAGGAGACCCASCCTTCCATCTTAAAGAAAGGATGGATTTAGTCTGGGATATGAGGAAGTGGCTGGGTATGTGTTGTGGGAGGGAAGGTTAGACACATCACTCCTAATTTTTTTCTGCACCCAGGAACAATCAGACATTACAGGCCATGTCAGGTCAATGAAGTAAGCTCCCGACCTGCACTATTCTCCCTTTGCTACTGCACCTTATGGGACTAGGAAAGCAGCACCACAGCTGCTGCTGAGCTGTGCAAGGCCATCAGCCTGCTCTGCTTTRACAGCTGTCACCCATGCGTTGTGAGACCCACGCTTCCCTTCCTCCTGTCAGAGCCACGAACTCAGCGGACAGAGAGTGCTAAATAGAAGGTCAGCTCAACTCCATGCTGCAAGGCAGGAGTGTCCACATTTCCTCTGAGCCCRCAGGCGGCCCTCCAGCGAGCAGTTTTCACCTGCACATGCAGAATAAAATAGGCAGAGGCCACGACTAGGATGGAGAGCCTACAAAACTGCTGATTGCTCCAAGACAAACAAACTCAGCTTCTTATTCTTCTGGCTTCACAGCAGATTAGGTGTAAGCACAGTTTAAAGCTTGAAATGGAGTGGCTAAGTGGTATTAACATTTTTGGAGACTCCACAGTACAGGCATATGGTTTGAAGGAGACTTGTGAGCAACTTGTGGCTATGAACGTCCCGCTGAACAACAGATTTCTCCTTAGCCTTCATTAGCCGTACACATGTCCAATACCTGGTTCTCCTATTTGGGAGTGCAACGTGCTTCAGACAAGACTTGACTGCACAAGCTTCTACTGATGTAAAGTGGCGTAGCTTGTCTGCCAAATCACAGTACTAAAAAAATGCTTCCTTGGACACACATGCAGTACTTTGCTGCAGCCAAGTCTCAGGCTCCACAACCACACCATTTGAATGCCAGACAAGCTCAAGTTTACCAAAGGAGCTCCAGTCTACCCAAATGTTTGCCAGCTTTAACACAGCTTATCACAGTCTCACTTTCTGCTGAGACAACCCTGATGCAGTCACCTTGGCAGCATCAAAACTGAGATCAGCAGGGTGCCTGTGCAGAAGGGAAGGCAGACCCTGACGTTGTTTTGTGAACAATGGGAAGGCTGCTATAGCACAGCAGAAGTGTTTAATCTCTAATAGTTTATTGCTGTTATCTCAGATGCTTTACTAATTACTTCCTAGCCTTGCTTCCCCCAAAAACGCCTCAAAAGCACAAGCTCCATTTTCCTTGCTTCTCATCACTCTCCTTGCTCTGCCACAACAGAACAGCAGTTTCCTCAGCTTTGCAGGAGCAAGAAAGCTACTCAAGTCCATGAGGCTTCTTTCTTCTCAACAACAGCGGCTCTTGGCTCTCTGTGGCCTACTCTGCCATGCTCTGCCTGGCTCTATGAGCAGCACCYGCCTTGAGCATTGTGCCAAGCCTCRTTCTTTCTGCAGGACTACAGGGCACTGGGCTCACMTGGCCTCTTCAGCTGCTGTAGCTCCTTCTGGAGCAATTAACTTCACCTTAAATCCAGTCCTGGCTACTGCCTTCTCCGTGCGAGGTCCCTTATCCAACTGATCACCTTGAAGCACGGGGAGCGAGAGATGTCACTCCTGCAGCAGTGCGTGGGTGCCTAGGAGCATCCGGGATGCGCTGGGGGCGGGRGGAGGCGGTGGAAATATATCCTTACCTCTTCCGAGTTCTCTGCCCCGCCATCCTTGCCACCCCCGGGCTTCGCAGGACTCTTCACAGACTTCGGAGGCTCCTAGGGGGGGAAATGGGCTCAGAGGATGCTTCGCCTCGCGCAGTCACGGCCAGGGCCTCTCTGGGTCCGCTCAGCGCGACTCTGTCACCGCCCCCGCCTCCCCGACCGCTAATTACGCTACCCGTTAATGCGGCAGCGCCGAGACCAGCCTCTGGGTGTGTGCATGGGTAGGGGGGCACTGCTGTTCCCCCTCCCCCGAGGGCCCGCCGACCTCCACACACCGCGGGGGAGAGAAGAGGGGGTGAACGGCGGCGCGCCCCCTCCCCCTCCCGTGCGCGCCCCCGCCGCCCTCCTGCAGTACCCGCGGCGCGCGCGCCCCCGCCCCCTGCCGGCCGCAGCCCCGCGCGCGCCCCCGCCCAACGGCCGCACTGAGGGAAGGCCGCGGGAAGGAGAGAGGAAGCAGGCGGCGCCGCGGGGCTCCCCGCCACCCTGGCCGGCTCCGAGGCGGCTCCCCCCGCCGCGGCCGCCGCCCGCCGCACCTTCTCCTTCTTGAGCTTGTAGGGCATGGTGAGCACCGGAGCCTCCGCCGCTCCGCTCCGCGCCCGCCGCCGCCGCCTGAGCCCGGGCCCGGCCGCAGCGCGCCGCTCCCATTGGGCGCAGCGCGCATGCCWGCCCGGCAACAACCGCCGCCACCGCCGCTCATTGGGCCGCCCTGCAGCTTTTTTTTTCCATTGGGCGGCGGGCACCGCCACGCCCCTCCGAGCGCGGAGGGGGCGGGGCTACGCCGGCTCCGTCTCGCCGCAAGGCAGCTCGCTCCCTCCTTCCCCCTCCTGCGCCGAGCTGGGGCCCGTGGCCTCGCCATGGGGTCCTGCGCGCGGGGGGCTGTGACGTCACACGGGGGAATCCCCACGGTTGTGATGTCACCAGCGGGGGGGATCGAGCGGAACCTCCCCCTCCTGCGGCCACCAGCTGGACGGAGGGAGGAGAAGGGAGCCCGGTCGCTCCCGGGGGCCGGTCACTGCCGTGGGGCCGGTCACTGCCGTGGGGCCGGTCACTGCCGTGGGGCCGGTCACTGCCGGGGAGAAGCCCCGCACCGCCCGGGCAGCTCTGCTGTCTGCAGGCCATGGCAGAGGCGGCCCCTGCTACCACCCCTGCGGCGCTGGCGCAGTTTGGCTATGAGCTGGAGGGGCTGCTGGGCCACTGCGTCTACGGGAAGGTGTACAGGGCCAGGGCCCGCCATGGGCATGCACAGGTCGCCATCAAAGTCATCTCCAAAAAGAAAGCCACACAGCAGTATCTGAGAGAGCTCCTACCCCGTCACATCCAGGCAGGAAGAGGGGACACACAGAAGAGTATCAGGGGCGTGTTGGAGGTGGGGGGTGGGGTAGGGAGTGGGGGGGGGGCATTGGGACGTGCTTGTGGGCATCCCTGGGACAGCAAGGGCTTAAATGGGACATCAGGTGCAGGAGATGGGGCAATGGCAGCCCTGTCTGCAGCCCTGTCCCTGGGGGGAGACTCTCAGGGCGAGGCCCATCCCTGCTAACCCCCTGCCCACCCRCAGCTATGGAGGGGCGTGCACCACAAGCACCTCATCACTCTCTACCAGGCCATCGAGACCAGCAGCAAGCACTACATTATCATGGAGCTGGCCCCAGCGGGCAACGTCCTGCAGCGGGTGCAGAGCCAGGGGCCCTGCTCGGAGAGGCAGGCGGGGCTCTGGTTCTCCCAGCTCGTGCTCTGCCTCGTCTACCTGCACAGCAGGGCCATTGTCCACCGGTGCGTGAGCTCCCCTGGGCAGCGAGGGCTTCATGGACCCCCCAAGCGTCTCCACGATCCCTATCTTCTTCCTACTGCCCATGTGCTCCCATACCACCTTCTGCCCCGTACTTTGCTCCGTAAGGCCCGTAGGTGGCCCCATGGCCCCACATGGCCTGTATCTCACCCCCACCAGCCTTTGCCCCATATATGGTTCCTCTACCTGCCCCATAACACCCTTATCTGCCCTCACCTGCTACCTGTCCTGCTCCCCACTTGCCTCTAAATTGCCATGTATGGCCCACAGTTCATCTCTTGTCGCTCTGTGCACCCTGTATCTGACCCGAAAGCCTTTTTTTGTCCTCCTACCTGAGCCAGGGCACCCTCATCTGCTCCTCTGCGCTGTCACCTGCCCAATAGACACTCCACCTCCCGTGTCTCTCTTAGAGACTTGAAGATGGAGAATCTCCTCCTGGACAATAAGGACAATGTGAAGCTCTCCCTCTTGGGCTACCCACGGAGCATGGCCCTGGATGAGGTCAATGAGAATTCCCTAGTAGCTTCTGCATCTGATCTTGGATCTACCGAGAAGACGCTGAGCCAGACGTTCTGTGGGTCCTACGCCTACGCGTGCCTCGAGATCCTGCAAGCTCAGCCCTACGACCCCTACTTGGCAGACACCTGGAGCGCCGGCGTCATCCTCTATGCCATGCTCCTGGGTGAGCTGCCCTTTGATGACACCAACCTGTGGCGTCTCCAGAAGCAGATCCAACAGCCCCCCATCCTCCTCAGGGGGGACACTGTGCCCAAGGCCTGCAAGGTGGGCCTGGGGGGCAGCCAGGTGCATCAAGAACCATTAGAGGGTGTTGGAGGCAGCTCTGGGGCATTGAGGGGAGCGGGATGGGCGTGAGGGTGGTCACTGAGGACCATCTGGAGGGCACTGGGAGGGAGATGGGGGCATCTAGGGCCACCTATGGGGTTCTTGAAGACCCTGGGGGTTGCAGGGGCAGTAATGGAGGGTACTGAGGGATACTGGCAGGCAAATGGGCAGGAGGTGACCAAGGGATGCCTGGAGGTGGCTGGGGCCACCAAGGGCCTGGAGTTCTCCCAGCTTCTGGGAGTGCCCAGGTGCCAGGGGTCTCTGCAAGCCTCAGGAGAGGTGCTGAGGCCCTGCCCCACCGCTGTGTCTCGCAGGCTGTGATCCTGAAGCTGCTGTGCCCGGCCTCGGAGCGCCTCTCAGCGCAGGAGCTCCTGCAGACCTCCTGGGTCTCTCGCTTTCTGTTCCCGGACCACCTGGAGGACCCATCCTCTGCCACGGCAGCCCCAAAGAAATAATCCTCCAGTCCAGCTGCAGTTTTGGGGCTTAAGAGAATCCCACGGCTTTAAAGAACCTCTAATAAAGGCCTTGAGCCCTCTCTCAGGTCACTCTTTCCTTGGGGAGACCTCTGTTGTTACTTGCTACAGAAACTCTAGGAAAGAGAAATAACACCAATATTTTTAACTGAGCTTACTGGTACAACATGAGCATTGCTGTTTGGCAATGAACTGCTTCTCAGCCTACCCGAGGTCCTGTGAAATGTTGCCCTTGCCTTTGGTGGAACCAGTTTTGGTTCCACCAAAGAAAACCAAAGGAGCCTAATGGCTGCTTTCTTTGTCATTAGGAGGTACTCATGCCCTGACTCACATTTTCTTCTCTGCCTACTTTTTTTGTCAGAGAAAAGTCAAATGCGTTTTACGCCTTGGAAGAGAAATAGGTTAAAACAGAAATCATCAACAGGCAAGCTATATTTGATAATCTCCTCTTACATGGAAGCTGATGCCAAGCCCAGCTGTATTGTTTGCTAGCCTCAGGCTCATATTCTGTGAACCTTTGAATTGTACCCAGCTCTGCAACCCAGTAGAACTGATTTATGATCAGCTGTGATGGGTGTCAGATCCATGTGGACACATTGATCCAATCTGCAGTTTTCCCTCACTAATATTGAAAAAGTCATTTATTCCTCATTTATTCCCTTCAAACCTGATTTCAAATGCACCTGCCTGTGTAAACACAAGCAACTGYGAACTGTGAAATGAAATAATAATAATAAAAAAGCTTTATAAAATTCAAAATTTAAAAAAAAGAAAATGTTGAGGGCCTGCAAAACAGAGGCACTGCTTTCCCTTTGATCACCATGCCCCAAGTTTATTTTGAATGCTTATTTGGAGCCAGCTAGTGAACTTAAACCCTGGGAGACATTTACCCTACTTGGAGAACAGAGGTAGATACCTTGAAATAATAAACTGGCCCTCCTCCCCATTTTATTTCTTCATTTCTTCATTGATTCCTGCTTTATGAACAGCAGCCCAAGTTCTCAAAAATGGAAGGTTTCTAACCAGACTGCAGACCTTCGGCAGCCAGATAGATTGCAGGTTACGGAAGCTTTAAGTTTGTTCATTATTGTAGGTCATCAAGAGAAGCAATGGGATGTTACTCCTGCAAGTACTCCTGCAAGTAAAGGTTACGACAGAATTGCACAGATTATTGTTAGTAACATCAGTGGGTGAAGGGGCCTGTTTTGCTCTGAGCATCTCACTACTTTGATGCAGAATCTCTGAAGAAAAAAATCTCTAGATGCAATTTTCACTGAATATACCTGATTCTAAGCAGAGCCAGAAGACTGGAAACCACACTGCTCAAATCACGTGCTTTTTTTATTAATTTAGTTAAGAATGTGTACAAAGACAGACTGAATAGTAAAAGAAAAATCTAAAGGTACTCACAAAGAAGCAGCTATTTCCTGTGCAAGACTGCAGATAATGTCCCCATGAGCAAGTACACGGGCAGAGCTGCATGTAGGTATCTTCAAACCCCTTGCTGAATTACTTGTCGCCACCGACTTCATGAGGATCCTGAGGGACCAGGACCCCTGGGTACTCTCTGAACTTAAGCACGGACACTCAGAGGCACTCAGTTTCATTTTAGCTAATCAGTCCTTCCACATGGAAAATGAGCAGAGAATATTCCAATTGCAGCAGTAGAGAATAGGGATACTTGGGAAAGAGAAGTCATTATATCCCAAACTCTCATCTAGAAAGTATAACTTTCTTGGCCAGTCATATATCATTCTTTTTAAAGGAACCTTGCTAAGTGTTATTCCAATGCTGTATTTGCTTTTCCAATTARCGTTGTTCTGAGAGCTTTGTTTATGAAGGGATCAGAGTTTCTTGTCTGCAGCTGGACAATACAACTGGAGTATTTGTCATGCTGGTACATAACTCTCAGGTCTACTGAAGAGGCTCCGTATTTGCAGTGCCCCTAAGGTGAAATGTTTGAGCACTCCTGCAAAACGGTGGTCAGCACCACTTTTCTCTGTCCTTAGTTAGCTTCCCAGAGTGGAAAAGTTACAAACTTTATCTTTTTTTTTTTTTTTTTCTCCTTTTTTCAGTGCTTCCTCTTATAAATACTTAAATGTTTGGGCATGGGGTCTTACGGCCTTTCCATTGTGGGAGGACTGGGAGTCCTCCTGATTCCGATTTGGGAGGAGGCCATAATGGAAGCCTAGCTGTTCAGTCTTCCCTTCTGTAGAGCAGCCTCTCCCAGCCTATATTAATGTTTGCTACCCCAAAGCACTTCTATCTCTGACTTTGGCAGTGTGGATGGCCACAATGGAGCCAGAGCCTCAAATGTGCAGCACAGAATCTGCTCCCAAACCTAAGAAATGCCTTAAAGCTAAGACGAAGGCACATGGCAGACACGCATCACCTATTATCACTTGAGACTGTGACTGTCACCTAGGGGAAGGAGTTTGTCCGGATAGAGTTCTGCAGAGCTCGTTACTTGTTCCTAGGGAGGCTGCATGTAATGAGACCRTGTGGTCTTTATAGAGCAGAGCTGCCAGGAGGCAAAAGGGGCCGCTGGAGCCAGTGTGAATCCTTGTGCAACACTGAGAAGTTGCTACTGCCATCTCCTGGATAGAAATCTCAGGAGTGCAGCCCTGGATAAACTTAAGCTTTGCAATACGCACTGCGTCCGGTGCACAGCACTAAGAAGCAACCATGAGAGTCTTGGGAGGCATCCACAACYTCTGTTCACAGGCACTTTGCACAACGCCAGAGAGATGTAACATCAACTGAGATGTCACACCTGTCTAGGATTTAYATTCATTCAACCACACCTTCACAAATCAGGGGAAAACGGTCAAATATATTACAGACTTTGGTCTCTCCAAGATAGTTCCAGAAGAAAAAAAACAATGTTTGAGTTGGACCGTGTATTATGAAGGATTATAAAGGTTGGCATTTTTAATCTGAAAAGCATTTCTCATTTCATCCCAGGACTCTCAGAAGCCAGYTTAACTGTAGCCCAGCAGGCAGGAGGAGTGTCATTAAATGAGCTTATACTGCTGGAGAAGTCTGGCTCACCCCTCTGGGTAGCACCATGCTTACAGACTTTGCTAACTCCCACTCAGCTTGACATTTACTGTTGACTAGGGAAACCTGTAGGTTGTGTAGTAGCCAGGCCTTTAGGCTGAACACCAGCAAGTGATTCCTCTTGCAGTACCTAGGAACACTGTGTGATTAACCTTTTCCCAGCTAGTTTGACCCTTGGTAATCTGGATTTTGCTGCCATCAGAAGTCAGTGTGGAAGGGTAGCTCCACAGCTCCGTCCTGGCTCTCCACAGCTACCTCTGTGCAGCAGAACTTGGGGATAGCTGGGATGAGTAAAACACAGAAGCCCATGGCCAATGTCTTGACGCCTCTGCCAGTTTTATTACCTCTGAGAGAGGACTGCTCTTTTTGCTAGGACATCCCCCATTGCTGTGAGCTCCCCCAAGGGCTCCCCTCCTGTGAAGGGGACTATTTGGAGAAGGGAACTCCTCTTTTGGGTGCTTGGGTGCACAGTTCTGTTTGTTAGCTCTCTCCAGCTGGTATAAAGTATCTGACTGTATCTGCTACTGCCTYCTGTCTGACAGTGCATCAGCTTGGCAACTACTGTGCCTTATGTATTCCATACCAGAGACGCAGAGTTACTGGATCTGTAATGTAAGTCTAGGTTCCCCCTTCAAGCGGTTTTCTTACCATTACTGACTCCTGGCTCTTTGGGGTTCCTTCAGTGTCTCCTACTCTTGGTTATAAAAACTCTGCTCCTCATGAAGAACTGTTACAGCTTCATCCATGGCCAAACACATCTCGCATGTTTACATTGAGAACTTAGGATCTCTGCTCAGCTTTTGTCCTCTGCACATTCCACATATCCAGASAAGGCACGTCAGGAAGACACTGAGCAAGAACCACCAGCAAGGAAGATACCAGCAAGATACTGAGCCAGACCTTCTGTGGGTCCTACACCTGCTTGAGATCCTGCAGGCCCTACAACCCTTTCCTGGCAAACACTTGGCAGTCACCCTTTATGCCACGCTCCGTCCTTTGAAGAACTGTCCTTTGACGATACCAACTGGTGGCGGCGTCTCCAGAAGAAGGCAAGGCTCTGCACGTTCCTCACATCCAGGCAMGGCAAGTCTGTTCCGGTGCTGATGCCTGTGGCGGACACATGGTAGAAACGAGACTGTCATCTCTGCAGTTCATCAGGCCATGTCCTTGCCCACAGCCTGTCCCCAGGCCTCCTCCAGATCATTTCAGACGTGTACAAATGTGAAGGAAGGTATCCTTGCCCACAGGGATAGTTTCTACTTTTGCTCTACCCTAGTCTTGGTTTATGCCTTGAGCTAGGGAATTTTATTTCCATTTCCTAGTTTTCACTCTGACTGGATTTTCCTGTTCCTCCTGTACTCATTCTCTTTGTCTAATCACACCAGGTTACTAACTGCTGTGAAATGCTGTGACAGCACCTTCCCCACGTTGCTTTGCATTGTTCAGATAATGGTTTTGATGCATGCACATGGTAGAAGTACATCCTGCCTGGCCTCTAACAGCAGAACCCAAAGTTATGGGAGTTTTACCAGGTCCCATGAGCTAAAATAACTGCGTGCTCAAGGTCTGGGTTACTGATGAAGCATTAACAACTGTGCAGACAAACAGATCTAGGAAGAGGTTAATTTGCTTCCCGGGATCCTGTGACAGGGACAGTGAACAGACGTAAGAGCAATGCAAGGCATCAGGTTCCCCTGGTCCAGTCTGATGAGCTCGCAGAAGCTCACCAAGAAGTTTATGGTTTACAGATGACCCTCACCTTGACAAACTTCTCCCATTAATTCCACCAGAATTGAAGCATCACCTCTGGGGCTAATTTTGCTTTGGGAATGGACAATATTCATTGACTTCTCTGAGTGAGCACATCTTTGATGCAGCACTCCTCTCTTGCAGCAAGAACCACAAGTACTGATTCCAAATGGGAAAATCTCTTCTACATCCTATAAGTTATACACTTAACAGTCTTAAAAATCTGATATGATAAAGAGRCACTAAACAAATACTTCCAGCTTCCAGGGCCATGACCAAGCACGCAGCACACTACAGTTTGCTCTCTGCTAGCTATCCACGGTTGCTGAGATAATCAAGGCCCGCATTTGAATGACGGCATCCTCCCTTCTGGTCCACTGTCCTTTCTTTGCTCCTGCAACTAATTCATAATGCTACACATCCATGTTCCATCAAGTATGGGATTCAGTTTGCAGCAAGATGGAAAAAGATACAAGAAAGCTGAGATCACTTCTGGTTGAAGAAATAAATATAYTATGTGTAACTGTTTCTTCACTTTTTTTTTTTTAATTTTTGAAGAACATGGGAGAATCTCCAGCAGGTCGAGGGAGGTGATTCTGCCCCTCTACTCAGCCCTGGTGAGGCCGCACGTCGAGTGCTGTGTGCAGTTCTGGGCTCCCCAGTGCAGGAGGGATGTGGAGCTGCTAGAGAGAGTCCAGCGCAGGGCCACGAAGATGATTAGGGGTCTGGAACATCTGCCCTATGAGGAAAGGCTGAGAGAGCTGGGCCTCTTCAGCCTGGAGAAGAGAAGACTGAGAGGAGAAGAGGGGACCTCATCAGTGTGTACAAGTACCTCAAGGGAGGGAGTGAGGAGGATGGGGCTGGTCTCTTCTCAGTGGTGGCCAGCGATAGGACTAGACGAAATGGCCACAAATTGAGGCCTCTATACCTGCACGGCTTAAGGCCACTCTTCCAAGGCCTCACTTCAGGSGGCTAACAAAATGGCGGCGGGCAGGTTTGCCCGATGCAAAGATGGCGCCACAACACTCCACGCAGGGGTGGGATGAAGGCGCGGCGGCCATCTTGAGTACGGGCAAGCAGAGGCTTTGTCCTGAGCCCTCGGTGGCGGGCGCG
>PTEX01000288.1:129210-191398 GCA_003342815.1 Eudromia elegans
CATCATGGCATGATGGTTACAATGACCAACATGACCATCACTATTTGAAAGAAAAAATGTCTACAAAAGTCAAATGAGACTTCTGTTTAAGTGCTTAAAAGACAGCCAGCACTTGCCAGTATTGATAGATCTCAAGTTGCATTTTGTTGGTTATCTCTCAAATTCTTGCAGCTCTTATGTGAAAAACTTTCATGTTTGCAAAGCTATGCAGCTTGATCATATGGATCCATTCATACATGTGTATCTGTAGTCATAAAGTCTCAGCAAATGCCTGTTTTGCTGCAGGATTACAGGCATGCAAGTCCAGCAGGCTTCTAGCGTGTTAAGAGTCAGTTTAAGTTCTGATGCAGGGGGGTGGCTTGGCTGTATTGTATACTTCCCTGTTGTGCCATACGTTCTGTATTAAATTGCAGGTTGAAACTGTGAAGCATGATGTTTCTGAACTGCTTTTTTTCTTGAAGCAACCCTTTCGCAGCTTACTTCTGCAATGTGGTAGAGAAACCTCTTGATTCAACAAAACAACAGCTCACTTGATCTCAGGCTCCTGTTTTGTACTTTTGGCCCTGTGTAAGTCTTTTATGTTCTGCTTTTTTTTTTTTTTTCCTCTTTCATTTGCAGACAGCCTTGTGTTTCCCCATTTCATGAGCTTGTGAGGGGTTTGTGTCTTTAATATAAAACAGCTGTCAGCTGTGAAATAAGGGGAAAACTTCATTTCAGTAAACATTGGAGCAAGGGTGCTTTTTTGCATGCTGCTCCACCGGAGTACCTCAGTGTCAAGCTTGATAACAGTCTGCTGTGAGTGATACCTGATTTGACTGGCATCAGCTAGAAAATATTACTGGAATGTTCTGCAGAAACATATTCTGAGACTTTAAGCAAATGTATCATACCGCAAAAGTTCTGGCACAAACAAAACTACTGTTGCACAAGCTGTGTTCAGAGCCAGTCAACAACCTTAAAATCTCAGTCCCCGAGGCTACTTTCTTTCTTGTCCCTAATGACAATTGTTCAGTTGTCTAGGGGGTAATTATTCACTGCTTGCTAAGTACTTAATTTAGCAGAAGCCTCTGCTTCTTTCCTCCTGAAACATAGCTTTCAGGTGAGTGTAGTTGCATATACTTCATGCTAATACCAGTTTACCAAAACATTGAGTAAAAACATAGCTACTTCTTATGCTGTTACGCTCTGCTGTCAGTATGCATCCTAAATAAATCAGTTCTGTATTGCTGAATTCCTGTCTCAGTCTGCAGTAAATACGTAGGCTTCCCACAATTAGAATATGAGTTATATATGGTGCTAGAGTTGCAAGCTCCTGTCCTATGAAGAGGGTGCCAAAATTTGAAGTGATTTAATTAGATAAACTGTGGCATTGCTATCTTGCAAGAGAGTCACCTTAGGCAGAGACACAAGAAAGAGGAGGACCTGAGGCACAAGGGAGAGTATTCAAGGCAGCCAAGTGAGATGTAGTTCATGTAGCCCTGTCCTTCAAGGTGTATAAATGCTTGCCAAACCTCTCCCTGTCTTGCATCACTTGTTCTGCTTTTTGCAGACCTGTTTCCTTGCCAAAGGCCTGTATCATACYTGCAGGCTGGTCTTGTCACTCCTGCTCGTTCCTGCTCTATGCTAAATAGCCTGTAATCACCTTACAGAGGTTTTTTTTTCCCCTCCTCTCCCAATTCCTTGCATGACTTTCCCTGGCCTTGCATTGCTCTCAGCTGATCATCAGTGGCTTTCTGTTCACTTGATTCCGAGTGCCACTGCCTCGCTCCTCCTTGCTGCACCAGGATCTTGATTCTTACAGGTACTGCCCAAGATCATTCTCTCTTCCACAGATTGAACTGGTGTTAAGGTTTCCATAGCTCAAGCTCCCTTGCCGCTTCTGAATAAGCCAAATTTACTGAGGTACCTTCTTGCTTTTGTAGCTGTACCTCTTGGAGAGGATGCCAAGCTTCTGTAAATATTATCTAGAGGACCTCCTGTTGATCATTTTGAGTTAATGATTAATAATTTAATYTGAAGGAGCCACAGAAAGAGTCTGAGAGTCTAGGCTGCAAGAGGGGAACTTGGTAAGGACATGAGCTGAGCTGAGGAGTTGAAGAGCCTAAGAAATTTTGAACCTCCTCTGTGTTCATGGAGCAGCCCTGCCTGAAGCCTTTACCCTAGCCAAAAGGACATACCTTGCAGGCAACAGCTTGCTGTAGGGTGAAAAACCTCTTAAGAAGGGCTTGGGATAAGGGGGAAAGGTTGCCATGAACGGAGACATCACAGGGAAAGATGATGCTGAAGATGGGTGTGACCACAGTGAGTGGTCTCTATGAGGCATTGCCGCCTGCCAAAAGCAAAAGTCCTGGTATGGCTTGTTGGCATGGGCCTTAAGACCATGGCTGATAAAACCTGCTACCTACTTGAGAAGCTCAGTGATGTGAAAAGCTAATGTTGCATGATATTAACTCGCTAAGGTGCAGCTCATGCCTTTGACATGACAAACTCTGTTTGGGGACCGTGTGAATGTGTGGTGACAGCATCAGGCTGCGCACAGATATGGGAGTGAAGGGAACATGAGATAGGTGCTGCATGGTTTAGTGAAGTAGAACTTAGCAAATTAATTTGGTTAACTTTTCTGACTTAAATGTGATGTGGAAGGATTTTTTTTTTCTTTAGGATAATAGAAATCCATTAGGAGTAATGCAGCCAGTGTCAGTAGGCATAGGATTCCACCTGGAACACAGTTAATGAAAATAAGGGGATTACTGAAAATGCTAGGTAGCACATAGAGAAAATCTTCTGGTTTCTATTTGCTGGTGTGCCACGTTTCCCCAGAGCTGCGTATGCAGCTTTTGCTCCGTGTTTGTGATGCTGCTGCTGCAAACAGAGAAACAAGCTAGTGCTTCTCATGGCTTCCTGCTGTGCTTTAGAAACACAACATACAGTTTAGTAGAAAAAAAAAGTATATATATTTTTAATACACCACAGTAATGGGAAAGCGAAGAGTAAATTATAGTAGCTCGGGATATTTTCTTGTGGTTGGAACACACAAAGGTTGCCACAAAGTTTGCCAAATGCTAACCCTTTTTTTTTGGCTGTGCTAACACCTGGTCAATGCTCATTTGAGATGTTGTCTCCATTGGGATACCCTTGCCTTCTGTCACTGCTGGTGGTGCTTCTGTTTAAGGTATCACATATACTCCGAGGAATTAAAAAAGGATCTTGCGCATTTGAAAGCATTCTCAAAAAAACCCAAAACTTTATTTTCTTTTGTGAAAACAAACAGGTTTTAAACTACTTGTCTTTCCATTGCCTTATTAAGGCCATTATTCCTGATCATTTGTCCTTTAATTAAAAGAGAAAGAGCAGGATATCCTAGCAGTTTGCTTCTGKATGAGATCAAATGAAGAAGGCTGAATGGAGCCTGGAGTACAGTCCATGGCATGGTGGGCAGGTAGCCTTTTGTGTGCCAGGCCTTTGAAGATGAAAGATTTCCTCCGTCCTGATGTTTTAAGACCAATGTTTAGGATGCATGCATGCGATGACGAAATCTATCGGATCGGACATGAATTTGCCTGCTTCATCTTCAGTACCTTGGATGGCAGGGAATGGAAATTTTCCTTGGTTTAACTGGCTGGTGTTTCACTGTAACCAGTCTAACAACTCTCACTTTTATTGCTTGGTTTTACGTGGAGTTAGGTTTACACTTGTAACAGAGGCAGTCAGCCTTTTCCAACCAACCAACCAACCAACCTTTTCTATATCTTTTTAATAGCTGAAATGTTTAGTTGCCTTCTGCAAGGTCAGTAACATTCCTTTACAGTGTATCATGTCCTTCACGCACATAGCATGTGGCAGTAACAGTTTATTCTCTGGCTGACTTCAGTTTCAGCTTGCTTTTGGCTTGTTAGCTGGTTGTCTCTGTTGCAAAGGAAAWGGCAATGTAATATACCAGTGAATTGAAGGTTTAAGGCTTGTGTGTGTGTGTGGTTATGGCCTTGTTCAAAGCCTCTAGTTAAACAGTTTGTGGGAATGAAGTGGTGTTTGACAAATTGTTATGCCATTTTTCAACATATGTTCAGCATTCCCATTCACAAAGTCATATCTTCATTCTCTTTTGGGTTTTTTTTTTTTGTTTGTTTTCCAGTAGTTTAAAGCTGTCAAAACTCCCACTGTCCATAGAAATGGGCACAAAAGTGGAAATACTGCGGTTCAGTTTTTAAAAGGAACAGAGTGCAGCAGTGGAATATTTCCTCAGAAAGTACCAAAGTTCAAGAGTATCAGGAAGTGTTTTATTATTTTTTTAAATTACTATTACTAAGCAGCAGAAAAGGAATTTGGTAGACTATTAATTTTCTTGTTTTTCAAGTCTTTCAAAAAGCAAAGTTTTTTAGAAATTAAATAAAGAAACAGAACTCTGAGAATGCAGGTACAAGGCAGCCTCTGTGATTTTTTTTTGTTTGGCTTTTTTATGGAAAAGGCTTGTGAGAAAAAGTGCGATGCCATTGAATTTGTCTTGTTTCCGACTCTAGACTTTGCTTATGACCTTTTTAGATAGTTGCTTAGATGGTTTCAGATGTAGTAAGATGAGTTTGGAGCATTTGCTTTTGACTTCCGAGTTCTTTTGCAGTGAACTGATGTTGTTTGAGATAGTTTTTTTTTTCCACAGAGCAAGAGCGATTTCATTTAGTTAAATTGCTCATTAAAGATTTACCTGGTAATTTTACTTCTGCACTTTGGTATATTATCTTAGATATATCAGCAGAAGAGAAGCTGGTTATTGGTGGGTCAAGAGTCTGTCCTGGTTGCATTTTAAACAGACCTCTCCATGGTGATAAGGTGTAAATGTCATGTTGCTGATTAGCATTTGGCATACATTAAAGGAGGGAGGTTTCAATCGAATCCTTTAGTCAAACTAAAATCATTCCTAAGGTCTGATAGCATTGCTTGGAGAACATGACTTTCATCAGCAATTTCTGTTCCTGACTGATAAATTTGTGTCCAGGTCATGCTAAGTGTTTTTACCACCCGGATGTTCTCCAGACCTGTGTTTTGTTGAGCTCTGATTGTGCCTAGAGGTGTCAGAGCTGATCCTGGTGATATTCTGAATAGTTTGCAAGGTTTATTTCTGCCCACTAGCCTTGATGCCTAACTGTAGTGCTAAATTCCTGTCTCATGTAGAAGKTCCCCAGCACAGGTGCAGTGGGCCCTAGAAGAGCTTGCTAGAAGCCACTGTCGCCCCTTCTTAGTGCAAAGCCGTCGTAGGTGGTGAGGGCACGAGGAGGCTCTGAGTGACCAGCCAAACAAGGGGAAAAGGAATTTTTTACAAAAAAAMCCACTTTCTTGTTGGAGAAAGCTAAAGTATGTTTTGAGAGCTCAGCTGCAGAATGTGAGCTGCCCTCCAGTGATCTCCTCTGCCCATCTCTCCTGCCAGCCTCATGCTCTCCACAAAATTACATGGTCGGTGTAAATGCTTGTGGGTGCTACGGCTGTGGTTAGCCCAAGTGTAACTTCCAGTATTTTTTGCCAAACCCTACTTTTTACCCACCTGGGGTGGGCAGGCATGTTTGGCCAACCTTGCAGCATTTTGCACCAAATTTCTTTCTGCACCAAGGCTTGCAAAGTCCTCAAGAAGGGGTGGATGTATCTGACAGACTTCCTTCCAAGTTGCCTGGATACCTGGGAGCACTCTGTCCAAGCTGCCTTCCGTTGAGGCAGAAGCATGTTGCTCTAAAGCTTTGATACTCACTACCTTTCTTCCAAAACACCTGGTTTTGCACTTTTTCCCTGGCAATCTCTTGCCCCTGCTTTCCTTAGGAACTCAGGACTTTTGGTGCAGGGGCATACCAGAAGCATTAAAGTCTATTGAACATTTCCACATGGAGATAGTTTGGAGCTGGTATTTCTATCTCATCTCTGGTAGCACAATGGTATTTCTTGGAGAAATGCTTACGGGGCCATCTACAAGCCCTCTATTTGATTCTTTGCATTAGCTGACAGTGGTCAAGAATTTTTAAGTGCTRCTTCAGAGCAAATCAAATGTGTTGTTACCAAAAATTACCAAATAGGAGATAAATGATTTCTTGCCTCTTGAGAAAAAACATCTCTGCTCTCAGCTGGCAGCGATTCCACGTGCAGAGAACTCATTTTCCACTGACATGGAGCATGGCTTGCTTGTGTGTGTGTGGTAATTATTTTGCAGCAAGTAACATATATTTTGAGAGATGTTACCTAGCGTCTGCTGGGTAATCCTTTAATCACCTTTAATAGATTACTCTTCCCAGTCAAAATACTTAGAAGAAGACAGAAATAAAGTTTTGGAAGAGTTGTGCCCAACTCGGCCTGGACTACTAGCAAATGATACCACAGATAAGAAATCTTTTGGCATTTTATTTCTTAGACTTGCTTTCCAAGGCATGAAAAGGCAGGAATCCTTTTAGTTGGACAAGGTGTAACCTCTCCTCCAGTCTGTATTGTGAAGTCCTGTGTAATTCTATCAGCCTACGTAAGGCAGACTCATTACAAGCAGTTCATCAAAATTTATGAAGGTCTAATCTATGTTCCAGTGATTTAAATGGGAAATGTAGTCAGGCTTGGTTTTGGAGACATAGCTTAGGTCTTCATTGTGTGATACATTTTCCCAGA
The DNA here is from genome assembly GCA_003342815.1 of Eudromia elegans. NCBI lineage: Eukaryota > Metazoa > Chordata > Aves > Tinamiformes > Tinamidae > Eudromia > Eudromia elegans. Next base: position 135,841 of record PTEX01000288.1, read on the forward strand.
GGTCCTGAAATCTGTAAAATCATCAAAAAAAATCTTTTACAAAGTATTCTTAAAATATCAGTGGAGAGTTTCTGTTCCCTTTTTCTAGGCTGCATATCATCAGTTGATGGTGTGGTTGCTTCTGCTTCTTTCAAATAGCTGAGATTACGTAAAAAGTTTGAAAATTAATTTAAAAAAAAAAAAAGAATGAAATGACAAGTTATCAAATGCACCAAGCATTGTGCAGATTGCTTCATAAAACTCCAGCTGTACTGAGATTTTTCTTTTTTCCCCCTTTTCCACAGGCGTTATGGTTTCTGGTTCCGATTGCGAAGATTGCTGATCTGGTTGCTGGGGGTATACATAGCCATTCCGTTTTTAGTAAAGCTCTGCCCTACTATTCAGGCGAAGCTGGTCTTCCTAAACTTCGGTAAGTGCTTGAGCATGTCAGGATGGGTGAAGGGAGGAGTGTTTTAATCTGTCATTCGCTGTGGCTCTTTTCCTCTGCGTGCTTACAGCTTTTGAAGAATGAAGCTTTTGTGGGTTGCATGTTCCCCAGATAACGGTCTGCATAGCGTTTTTTGTGACTCTAATAGTTTTTATTGTATGGCCTTGGTCTAAATAGAGTGTCTAAACTTCAGGTAACTTTTCGCTGAAAGGGTTTCCTTCAGAAAACTGTGCAATGTGTCCAATGCATTTTTTTTTCTGAAAGGTTTAATAAAGATGTGTGAATGGAGCAAACAGGTGAAACAAAATCCAGTGCATTGCTTTTCCAGACAGTAGTTCTTCACCTGAAAACATTTTAGGAGACTGTTTTCTCTGGAGCAGAGGAAAATCCCAAGTAGGCCGCTGAAAGTCATTTTTGGTTTAGCATTTATATTGGGTCAGAATGTCCCTGTGGTTGATGTGGTGTGCTGACTCAGAGGGTGTCCAGCTCCTGAGAAGGCCTGGACTTCCACAGGGTGTGAAATGAGGGATACTTGTCTTCTCAATCTTTTTCCCATTCTGCAATGAAGTTTTGGAAAATCTCCTCCTTGAATTGTTAAGGCTGCGGTGACCTCTGTTTTATGGGAAAAGCCTAAGTAAGTGGGAAAAGCAGAGCTCTTAAAACTGTGTAATCTCTCAGTAGGTGTCTGTAGCACATCTCATTAGGTGCATGTATTAGAGACTGCCTAGAAAGGCAACATGACAGTGGTGAATGGAAAACAGGCATTTGTATTAAGCCTTCATTTTTAACACATTTCTCAATATCTGTAAGATGTGACTTGTGAACCAAACTATCGGAAACAAAATGCTGAAAACAAATGTCCTGATGCATGCTGCTCGTGTGTTGGCCGTTGCATACAACAAGTGATGAGCAACAGTGTKTTGCATAGGTTGGGAAACTAAAACRTTTGGAAGAGTGAACCRAGATAGACTCATCTTGTTTTCTGGGGTCTCTTTCCCAAAGAGATGATGTTTCTAGCATAATGTGAAGTCTTTTAAACGGTGTAATATCTGGAAGGTGGCCAGTTATTTGAGAATCTCCAGCCAGCCAGATAACAAGCTGCATCTCTTCCTCGAGGGCTGAGGAGGGCAGTATTTGACAGTTTATGCTACTATTACACGCCAACAGCAATGTGCTGTCTGCTTCTGTAATGTACTATTTCCTTTAAATTGCGGTATTACAGAGGCTGTAAAACCACTTGTCGTCTTGAAACACATTACAACTCGCTTTGTACCGATTGAGTTTGTCACATTGCTAACTTGCCTTGCAGCTCCGATGCAAAAAGTTTGCTGAATCAATGAATCTATCCCACTAATGCAGCAGGAGTGATTCACATCGGGAAGCTGTGCAAAGCAGACAGAGCAGAGATGATTAAATATGTGTCACAAAAAAATTTAGCCTATTCCCTCTTTTGGAGCTAGTTGCTTCTGTTTTCTTACCTCACTTTCTTTGAGATTTGTATTTAAGTTCTAGCAGTTGCCTGTTTATATTTTCACATAGAAAGAGAAAGATYTTTGAAGTAGAGTGGGTGAATTTGTTGAGCTTTTCAATGCCTTAGTAAAGCTGTTCTGTAAGGAAATAAAGGTAAAAATTAAATGTTTTATCTTCTGTTTGTTTCTTTGTGACTATCTTTTTTTTTTCCAGTGAGGGTCCCATATTTTATTGACTTGAAAAGACCACAGGATCAAGGTTTAAACCACACCTGTAACTATTACCTGCAGCCAGAGGAGGATGTAACTGTTGGAGTCTGGTAAGGAAAGCTGTTCTATGCAGCATGTGCTGTGCATCTTTAGTCATCCTTTTTGCTCTCACTGTTGCAGCGCTGAAAGATGTGCAGATCTGTGGAGCTTTCTTGAACTCACCTCACTGGCATATAGAACACAATTGGAAAACCTGTACATTCAGAAAAACATCGTAGTTTGGAACAGCAACAGTTGCTGCTYTTGGTTGCTGAAAAGATCATGCCTTTAGGTCAGAGCAGACCCCATGAATTAGAAGTTCTGTCATTCAAGTGCTGTTGATACTCTGTTCAACAAAATAAATGTGTGGGAAGATGGGAAAACAGAATCAAAGTGTTCAGAGTAGGAAAAAGATTAATTTGTGTATAAAACATATGCAAGGTTCTGGAGAGCGGGCAAGAAAGGATCACTCTGTTTGCTCTCTTTTAACAAAAGAAGCAACAATGTTAGAGCCTTGCTTGTTATTTCTGCATCACAAAGAAGGATTTCTGGTCCGGCCCGGAGGAGTTTGTCCTAGCTCCTTGTTACCAAGATATACAGCTCAGGTAACAGGATCTTTCTCCACTTTCAGTGCTTTCAGTATTACTAGGCCAGTTCAGACTGACTTCTGCATTTTTTTTCTGTCATCCACTTTCTATTTAAAACTCAACATCAAGAGTTTTAAAACTATGAAAAGTACCTGTTACCTTGGAAGAGGAGATGCCTACAGTGTGAACACGTATGTAAGAGCAGCAAACAACAAGGGGGAAAAAAAAGATGTTAGTCTGTCAGGTATGGGCAGAAAGAGGCTGCTGCTTAATAAAGCCGGTGAAATTAGACGTGTGAGCACTGTGATTTGGAGTTTGCTGTTATGTGCACGTAGCTGTCTGTGTTCAGTAAATCCGTGGAGTTTTTCAGTCTTGTCTTGACTTGAGGATGTGTGACCTTTTGAATGGGACAGGGTAGCCTGCAATATAAAAACAGTTCCTCCCTAAGCCTGGATTTCAGGGAAGGACTTTTTTAGAAGTTGAAACTTCAGTCTTTCCTGTCTAGACTAGTAAATCATATTTTCACTTGGGCAATTACAGTTTTATCTGCTAAACTGTTGAGTAATGTTAGATTGCAAATCTTTATTTAATATATATGTATTTAAATTTTGTTTTCTCTCCATATGTATATTGTATACCTTTAAAAAACAGCTCTTCCTGCTTTTGGTGGCAATCGAGAGTACACATCATTTGTCTTCATACTTATTAGCGAGGTTTTTATAAAAGCTTGGAGTTTACCTTGACAGGATGGTTTTATGTTCACTTCTGTAATAAAGTCATCAGCTTCTTCTGTCTTTTTTGAGCATGCAGATTTTTGGGGGCAGATCATTTAGTGAACCTGTGAGCCCCGGCAGCTATTGGGGGTTTTGTCCTCCTCAAAAGCCACATCAACTGGCTGCGTGCACCCAAGTAGCCTTTGCACACACATTCTTCCCAGTGGTGATTTGTCCTGTGAACTTTAAATCTGGGAGAAAGGTGATGATGTAGGTGGGGTTTGTTGTCTTTCTAGCAGAAAGTCATAGAAGTACTTCAGGTAAATAAAATGCCTGAGGCTATCATCAATTATTTTCCTCGAATTTCTACAATCAGTCATGCATCTTACTCTCCAAACGTCCTGTCAGAAACAACTGACTTAGGGGATCATTCTAAACATCTGCTGACCTAGCTGGACCTTGGAGTGTGTGTGTGTGTGTGTGAGCTTTGTCATTCTGAGTTCATAAGCTTACCAGAAAAACTGAAAATTTGTGAAGAAACACTGATCAACAACAGGGCAATACATTTTTTTTCATTCTGTATCTAGGCACACAGTCCCTGCAGCATTATGGAAGAATGCCCATGGGAAGGACCAAGTATGGTTTGAAGATGCTTTGGGTTCCAGCCACCCTGTAATCCTTTACTTGCATGGCAATGCAGGAACAAGGTGAGGCACAAACAGCAATGCCTGTTTTGGGCTATCGTTTCCTGGCCTGCCACAGCTTCAGCACACCTATATAGTAACCTGAAAGCAGCAACTTTTAAGAGAAAAGTATGTTTTAATAAACAGAAACTACCTGCATTTAGTGAATGTGGGAATAGGTTTATTGCAGTTATCAGAGCTGTGGAATTTGCTACTATATTACTGCTCTATTTTCTTTATCTCCTGTGTCTTCTGTCTGCCTGAGTCCCTGGAGGCTGTGACACTCACTGGATCAAGTAGGGAGATACCTCTTTTCAGTATAATGGTCTCCGAATCAAGTTGTAGGAAGGAGCTAGTGCTTCCTTGTGTTGTTTGCATGCATTGAATAAACTTTGTTTGCTTTCATGACCTTATTTTAGTAGTTAAGACATTCTGAGAAAGGAAAATGAGAAAGAAAGTTGTTGTTTTATTGTTGTGTACATACATGATCTTTGTCTTCGAAGAGGAACAGCTTCTGTGTATTTTGTTTCCAGATGCTAGAAACAACTAGTAAAGTGTAAAAATTCTTGGATATTTCCCCAAATCCTGTTTTTATTGTCATAGTCTGTCTGAGATGCGAGTGCTGTTGCTGAGTTCTTTTGAAGCAGATACCCTGAGCAAGTTCGCAGAGGATACCAAACTGGATGGAGTGGCTGACACTCCAGAGGGCTGTGCTGCCATCCAGAGGAACTTGGAGAGGTTGGAGAGTTGGGCAGAGAGGAACCTCATGAGGGCTGACAAGGACAAGTGCAAGGTCCTGCACCTGGATAGGAATAAACTCAGGCACCAGGACAGATTAGGAGCTGATCTGCTGGAAAGCAGCTCCATGGAGAGGAATCTGGGAGTCCTGGTTGACAAGTTCCCCATGAGGCAGCAATGTGCCCTCATGGCCAAGAGGGCCAGTGGGATCCTGGGTGCATCAGCAGGAGCGTTGCCAGCAGGTCGAGGGAGGGGATCGTGCCCCACTGCTCAGCTCTGGGGAGGCTGCACCTGGAGTATTGGGGGCAGTTCTGGGCTCCCCAGTACAGGAGGGATGTAGAGCTGCAGGAGAGGGTCCAGCRTAGAGCAACAAAGATGATTAAGAGACAGGAGCATCTATCGTATGAGGAAAGACTAAACGAGCTGGGCGTGTTTAGCTGGGGAACCGAGAGGAGATTTGATCAATATGTACAAATACCAGAGGGCTGAATGTAGGGTGGATGGGGCCAAACTCTTCTCAGTGGTTGCCAGTGATAGGACAAGGGGTAATGGGTATAAGCTGAAACACAGGAAGTTCCATCTCCATGTGAGGAAGAACTTCTTTACTGTGAGGGTGACAGAGCCCTGGAACAGGCTGCCCAAAGTTGTGGAGTTTCCTTCTTGAGAGATCTTCTAAACCCACATGTGCCATGTGCTCTAGGGGTCCCTGCTTGAGCAGGGGGATTGGACTTAGATGATCTCTAGATCTCTCTCACATTCTTTCTCTGCTACAGTCTCTGATATAAAGCAAACACTCTGTTTCAGCTCTGCTGATTGTGAACATTCACTAGTGCTTATATCACAGGAACGTCACCCTTTTTCACCTAAATTCTTGCCTTAGCAGTATTCTTCAGTGCAACAGACATAACCTGGGAGATGCATACTGTGAGTCAGCAAATGTGCAAGCAGACTGGGCTTTGGAGCCTGGCCTTATTTTCTTGTGCTGATGTATTGCAAGGTTGAATTGAATGATTGCATTATTTTTCAAATACTACTTAGTTTATTTTACTTACCTTTACTGAGTGTAGCAAATGATAATAATGGAGGTTCATTGGCAGCTGTGGTGGTGGTAGATTGGGACCAGCATTTTTTTACTTCTGTATTGATTAGATTTGTTTTTTKACTCCAAGTTACAGATAGCTGACCAAGTGTTTAAACAATCCAGAGGTGTTTTGCAGTACTAGAATAAAGTTTGAGTGTGGATTAGCTATATCACATGGCATCTACATTTCAATTTGTGGCGACAAAGTCAAGAACACTGAATCTTCAACTCTGTCCCATTGTCTCTGTTCAGCTTTTTGCACGTGCTTTTCATCCCTATGCTTAGAGTCAGATGAGGCTTTCTCCAGTGCAAGGACCAGATGCTTGGGTTGACACAACAGAGGCATCTCTCCACAGAGCAGCAGCACAGGGACTCAAAGCCAACAGGGACAGACTGTTGTGTATGTGTTGCAGGCTTTGGTAAAGGCAGATTCATTGAAAAAGGCATTTTTACCAACAGTAATAAAAGATTTATAGGGATGAGATGATATTGAAAGTGATCTGGATGGAATTAAGTCCTTTTTATGTCTTCTATTTTCCTGTTTGGGATGACAAATGGGGAGTAACAAGGAAGAAGATGATGGTTAGGACTGACCATAATTTAGTAATTACAGAGTTTGTCTGGTAAGAAAGTCTATCTTTGGAAGTTCAAATGTTCCTTTTTTTTTTCCTCTTTCTTTCCTTTCCTTCTTCGTCCTCTCTTCATGAATCCCTTTTGCTAGAGGAGGGGACCACCGTGTGGAGCTTTACAAGGTAAGTAGCTGCCTGTGCTGTCCAAGAAGCTGCATGAAGGCATCAGAAATGTGCAGATTTTAGACTGCCTGTAGCTGCTCACTGACAATAGGCAGATGGCCTGAGGCTTTTCTGCCTCCTCTCTATGTGTCTGAAGAACATGCAGGAAAACGGGTCTGTAAGCAGTGAGTATCATCATGCCCTTCCCTGCCTTTCGCCTTATAACTTGTGTCAGTGTTGGCATTTGAAAAGCTTTATTGCAATGCAACTTCTTATGCAAGATCTCCTGCAGCAAAGTCTTTTTAATTCATGTCACTTAGGCAGTGGTGTTTGGCACCCCCAGGGAAGTGGGTGGCTGTTTCTTTTCCCCTCAGGACTACGGATCTGCTAAACTGCAGGAAGTTGGCACTTGACAGTTGAGGTGAATGTCATATATATGGTGACCTAGTTAGGCATTTTTCTGGGAATGAACATATGGCACAATGTGTTTTCTGCTGCCTAAGGCAAGAAGAGAATTGTTTCAGATTTTGTCTGGGCAAAAGCACATTCCCCACACTCAAAGACCATGAGCCCGCTTGTGGGGATGTAGGTGCCACCCTATGGTGCCCAGAGAGAGGATGAGGGGCAAGGTGCACAAACAGAAACACAGCAAGTCCTACTTGAACATGAGGAAAAGCTTCTTGCCTATATATGCCTCATATAACATATGTGAAAAGCACTGTGTGAGCTACCCTGGTATGTAATGTGGGAGGTGCAGGTCACTGAGGAGAGCATATGGTGCAGAAATGTCAGAAATGTAGGGAAAAAATGACCTGAGAAGACTGAGAAGCAAGAAAGCAGTCCCACTGTAGTCCTCCAGCRAAGGGCTTGGGAGTCACACCTCACCTAAACCCTTCTCTTGTCTGTACGTATCCTCCCTTTCAGTCAACCGTGCTAATGAGATCTGAGCTAATAATAATAATAACTTGAACTGTAAAGATTTCAGATATGCTAAAAATGCTCTCTTGGTATTACATCAGGTGTGTCTCCTTTCGTTCATTTGAACATAAAGTATAGTATAAAGTGTAATGTAATGCTATAGTATACTAAAGTATAATGTAATACTATATTACTTGAACTCTATTACTATAACCATTACTGTGTTACTTGAACTATATTACTTGAACAGTCTAAGCGAAGCCCCTGTTGTACTGTTTTGGTGAAAAGCCTGAAGGAATGCATATGGGAAAAGGACACAAGAAATGTGCAGATCTTAAAGGCAAAACTGAGGAAGGGTGGATCTCCATTCAATGTAATGTTGGCATCTAGGGTAGTCTGGCTTGAGGACTTGAGGAAAAAAACCCAAGAGTAAAACTGTCAATCTGATGTGCTTAGTACCAAAGAACTAGAAGTTGCTGCTTTGCTGTGTTGGACTGGTAATATAAATATAATTTAAATTAGGTCTCAGCATCTTGTCTTGAGGCAAATGCGTGCCTGCTGTGGACAGGTTTGTCATGGGTTTCTGCATCTTTCTCTCCTCTGCAGGTTCTCAGCTCCCTTGGTTACCACGTAGTCACGTTTGATTATCGAGGTGTGTAGGGTGCGGTGTGGGTGGGAGGGTTGTGGGTTCATTTGTCTGTCTTTTTTTTTAATTTTTTTTTTTACATGAAAGCCTTTTAGAGCTCTCTCTCTGTAGACGCAAGTGCGTTGACCTCTGGCAGAGTGTTGCTTAAAAGATGCTTTCTGTCCAGTACCCATACTTTTTTTCTGCATAGYGTTGGCATAGCCTTGAGGTGTTCCCTGTTTTTTCTGTTGCTACCCGCCCTTACTGCCCTTTCCGCTGTGTCTGGGTGCACTCAGTCTTTAGCTGTTGCTATGGGGAGCGGTAAGGGGGCTCATTTCTTCTTGGCAGACGGAGGCTTTGCCCAATTTTTGCCTAGCTGAAGCAGGTGGTCCCTCATTGCTACCATCCTCAGCAGAAGCTGGAACCATTTTGCAGCTCTGCTCCCTTAGCACCTGCAGCTTTTCATTTTTTTCCTTCTTAATATTTAAACCATGGCTGCAGTTCAATTCCACTAGCATACAGGAAAGAAATTTTCCCCTTTGCATCTTTATCAAGAATTCACGTTTCTTTGTAGGAGCTTGCCTTGGTTATTTTTTTTTCGGTCCTGTTGGCAATGGTTTCTGCAGACAGCAGAAAGAATGCGGTGTGTTTGGTCCTTGGCAAAAAAGCTGGCTGGTTTTGCTGGGCAACACGTGCAGTTCTTACAGGGACTATTTGTGTTTCAGGCTGGGGCGACTCAATAGGGAGCCCATCCGAGAGGGGAATGACCTACGATGCCCTCCACGTCTTTGACTGGATAAAAGCAAGAAGCGGCGACAACCCTGTCTATATATGGGGGCACTCTTTGGGCACAGGGTAAGTGTCTGATCCTGAGGGGACACAGCARCTCTTGAAAAACACAGAATGTTTGGACAAGGGTGCTGGTCGAGTTGTACATCTTTGGGGATCAGCAGGTCCCAGGCTTTGGTGCTTTGCAAAGGATCTGCACCAGATAAAAACACGTTGTTTTTCTTTCCAGGGTTGCAACAAACTTAGTGAGGCGCCTCTGCGAGAGAGGTAAGTGTGRAGGACAAACGTGTCTCGGTCCCAGCTTTGCAGCCGCGATGCCGTCGCCTTTGGTGTGCGATGGTGGCAGCCGCTCTCTTGCGCTGGACCCCAACCACGTTGGCCATCTGCCCCATTGTGCTTCACGTTGCCTTTGGCTTTTCAGAAACCCCACCAGATGCCCTGATACTGGAATCTCCCTTCACCAACATACGCGAGGAAGCACGAAGTCACCCCTTTTCTGTGGCAAGTACACAGCAGTTCTCAYGCTAATGGCTTGCAGCTGTGCCCCTAGGCGATAGCTTTTGGCCAAGGTGCAGCTGAGCTACCTACATGGCAGCAGCGGTAGCCATAAGAGTCAGGGATGGGGCTGCATGTCAAAGTGGCTGCTGGGAAGACCTGGGACCATGAGGGTCTTTCAGTGCAATAAGCAATACCCAGGTCATACGTGGAGGCTGGCAAAAAAGGGTGGAAGTTGGGACTATGAAGGGCCGTAGGAGGAGGGAGGGGAAGAGGGCTGTTTGTGTAACTATCCTACTGGTGCCTGCCACTGACACCGACTCTTTTTCTCAGATATACAGATACTTCCCTGGGTTTGACTGGTTCTTCCTTGACCCTATCACGACAAGTGGAATTAAATTTGCAAATGACGAGAAGTGAGTTCCCTGTTTATGGTGGGGTTCAGTCATGGCTTCAGTGAGCCAGAGCATACACCAAGGATCCCGGAGGTGCATGGGACTGCAGGCTCCATTCCTTTGCTGATGAAGCAATAAACATCCTGCAGGGATTTCAGCAGCTCTTGTGGTCATGGCTGCAACATGGTTTTGCATTGGAGAGCTGTCTCACTGTGATTTTTTTGGGGTTGTTTTAATGGTTCCTTTTTTAATAAGGAGTGATTGTGAAGGAGAGCACAGAAACTGCCCAAGGATACGCTARTGCAGTCCTGATCTCCTATGTTTGCCTTTCATATGTGTATTACACATCAAGCAGCAACATAAGGACATTTAAAGAGTGGGAGGATCTGCCTGCTGTGCATTTACCTAACTACTGACGTAGACCCTGTGCACAGCAACAGCACTCTGAGGCTTTTATCCAAGAGCCTGAGCACTTAGGAATTTGTCTTCCTGTACCAAAATCAAATAGCGTGTTTGGTGACCTTGCTCTACAGCGGGGTGAGCCACTTTTCCCTTGTCTGAAAAGCAAAGAGTTCTTTCAAGGATGCTCTTCACTCCTTGACTTTTTATAGGYCAGGCTAACGGTGCCCAGGAAATAGCATTTGAGATCCAGACTGCAGTGAAAGACCTGCAAAGGGGCAGTTGCTTTGAAAATCCACGTGTGTTAGCGTTAGAGTTCTGGGAGCTGAATGAGGGCTAGTCAACCTTYGGTGCGGTGTTGAAACCTTGCGGTTGTTTGCATGCTGTTTCCTTCATCTAGATTCGACATCGGTACAGAGTGCTCTGTAGCAGAGGTAAYTTTGGGAAGGGAGGAAATGCCATCTGGGATGCCCACTGCTGACTGCCTGCGCTCAGCACTTGGTGTCACTCAACGGAGCGTGTTCAGGGTTGGGAGAGCAGCCGGGCGTTGTAGGTTGGCCAAGGGAGGGGAGGAATTTAAGGCTTCTCTAAATAACGATTCCTTCTAGTTACGTCCCACAGTCAATCACTTACAGGCAGCCAATGGCATAGGCCAGCTGTACATTTTTCACTTGGGAAAGCTGACCCCAGTGCTCTGGTTTGCGAGGTCTGACAGAATGGTTCTTCTGTGCTTTGGTAACGTGTTTTTTTTTTTTTTTTCTCTTTGGCAGTGTGAAATACATTTCCTGCTCCCTGCTTATCCTTCATGCTGAGGATGACCCCGTGGTACCATTTCACCTGGGAAAAAAGGTACACGACTGTGAACTGTTGCGGTGGAAGGGATTYGCGTGGTGAGAACAGCATCCCTGGCGTGTTACAGAAAGCCAGGCAAACAGACCGTGGTGGGAGGACATGCGCAGAGGCGTGTGGCTCCGAGGGGTGCAAATTCTGTGGTGCTGGGGGTGGCAAATCACTGTGAAACCAAGCTCGAGCCACAAGCCTAGTCAAGCGAGGGCTTGTAAGTTGCTCCTAAGGAGGGAGCTGGCTGTGGGGAGCGTACTGGTTTTGGAGTGATGTGTGCTCTTGCCCTGCCTCTCTGCGCCCGGGGCCAGCTCTACAACATCGCTGCGACGTCGCGGAGTTTCCGAGACTACAAGGTGCAGTTCGTCCCATTCCACACAGACCTCGGCTACCGGCACAAGTATATCTACCGGAGCCCAGAGCTACCTCGAATACTGCGGTAAGGGCCCAGGAGCAGGGGCTCTCCCAGCACGGGGTCAGGGCACGGGGGCATTTGGGAAGCCCCTTTGTGAAGGGAARCCCTCAAACCTTACAGGAGCGAGTGCTCAGCCCTCAAGAGTCACTGCTGTGTCCTTCCCTTTCCAGGGAATTCCTGGGAAAATCTGAACACGAGCATCATCCCTGAAGACCAGCTACTTGGCAGCACCAAGTTTTTCCTTTCTTTCCCTTCCCTCTCCCTCCTCCTCTTTCCCCTCCTGCCCGTGGCTTGGTCCGCTGTTCTTCCATCCCCTGGCACGAAGGAGGCCGGGGATCCTGCACTGGCTCTGGCCCGCACCTTTTGGCAACCCCCGACTCCCAGCATCCGTGGTGGCAGAAGGAAGAAGAGACGTCGCAGGCTTCTGCTTTGATAGAAAGGGAGGAGTAAAAACAACCCAGGAGCTGGTACCAAACAGGGCGGGGGGTAAAAAACAAGTGAGCACAACGGAGCCTTGTCMGTGTGGCATGGGCTGCTGAGGACAGACATTCCGAGGACATGTGTGTCAGGACCAGGGGTGTTTCTTGCACCTTTAAACGCTGCTGCTGTTTCGGGATAACACGGACTCATTTCCTACAGGCAAACGGCTTTTTCCATGTCTCTGTGCCACGGCTGTCGTGCTTGCTCTTCCTAGGAAATATGTGTTTAGCCTTTTGTTTTTGTTAAGTGGCTATGACGGTGACATGCTGAAGAGCTGAGTAGTAAGCAGGGTTTTCATTTGGCTCTTCAGGCAGTGTTGAGCTAATTGCACACACTTGGAAATAAAAGGTTTTTTTTCTTCATTTCAAACATGTATTTAATGGAAAATATTAGCCCTCTTTAAGCTTTTCTGGACTCAGTTCTTTCTGAACATTCCTGTTCTCACCCCATTCCCATCCCATCCTGTCCTTCTTCACATACACTTCTTGATTGGGCCTGAAGTGATTTTTTTTTTTTTTTTAGACAAATTGTAAACTTGGGCATTCGAGGAGGAGAGTGAGACCCTGCTTTCTACCTGATCTCCCCTCTCCACAAATGCCCAGACTGGTTGTCTTCCATTCTCCCCGCACATGTGCAGATTGCGACAGGCTTCCTTTGAGTGGGAAAGGGCCTTTTATTTTTTTCCCTTTTATTTATTTTTTTTAAAAAAAACCAAACCCTCCTTTGTCTGCCTTTTAATCCTTTAGATTATTCCTTTAACTCCTTAGTGGCCGTGCCGTTTCCTTGTAGCTAAAAGCGGGCGATGGAGTGCAGTTCTTGACGTCTCGAGAGACCGTCTCRCTGCCGTCTACTGGAGCACAGCGTCCCGGGGGCAGCCCCAGACAGGAGCCCCTCTCTGCAGCGGGCGGCCCTGCCGACCCGCTGTTCGGAGCCCGCTGGGTGTCCAGCCGGGCCTTGGCTGTCACCCCCTCGTACGTCTCCGTACGCGCCGCACCAGGTGCTGTAGCTTCCGCTGCTCGAGCTCACGGCGCCTCGTGCCGCCTCGAGGGGCCGTCGCTGGCGCAGGGTCGTGCACCATCGTAGAAGCCGCTCAGCATGCGCCAGGTTAGAGTTGCAAAGCAGATAGTAGCTTGTTCCCGTACCGAGATTCTTCTGCTGTAGCATGGTTATCCCTGAGGTTTCTGATCCCCAATACTTATAAGCTAACTGTGCCACTTAAATTATGTTTGATGCACTTATATTTATTGCACTGACAGAACAGAAACACTGCTGTGGCTGCGTGGGGCAGCCGGGGCTGCTGCCAGCGCCCGGCCTGAGGCAGAGGCTGTAGCCTTCCTCCGGCAGGACAGGGCCGGGGTGAGCCTGGCGCGGCCCTTCKGCTTACCCGGCCGCTGATGTGCTTGGAAATGGAACTGAAATGTTTATCTTCATGGAAAGTAGCGTAGTTTTAATAAAAAGCATTGACTGCTGCTCACTACGGCTTCACTTTTGCCTTGCCTGAGATGGTCTGCGGGGGCCTGTTCACCCCGTGAGCTGGGGCAGGATCCTGCCCCCGAGGAGGCTGCCGCGGGAGGCACAGTCACCCCTGGGCCCACAGGCGCATGGCAGGAGACCAAAGCAAGGCGTGTTGTAGTTGTTTTAATGAGTTGCCATCACACAGAGGTGTATGGGTGCACTGCACAGCACTACAGGTGTTAGAGGAGGCCCTGGGGGGAGGATGTGACGCATGGTCACTGCACCGGGGTGAGGATCTCACAGGGTCACCTACAAGGGGGAAGTGCGTGACTAGCAGCACCAGCCAACCCACTGCATGTTCCTATGGCTGCTAAAACCAACAAACAGTAGAAACCCAGGGTGGTTTGGCCACTGGGCTTTTAATTAATTTTTTAAACTAACTAATTAAGTGACTAGCTGTGGGAGGAGGAAATGTGCCAGGGACCTTTAGAAGGAACCATGCTGGCTCAAGGACCAATGCCCAAGGCAACTAGACAGTGACTTCACGAGGCTCACGGCGTAGCTGTGCCAGTGCATGAGTTTCTGCTACATTGCAGCACCTAAATGCTCAACCCCACCTTCGGTGTATTTTTTTTTTCAATCGAGCACTGCCTGCTCTGCATTACCACTGTGAGCAGCCCTGCTCCTGCTGGTGTGCAAGAGGGAGCCACCCTTGCGCCCATCTCCCCAGCCTCAGGGCTGGCACCTCACGCTCAGAGGCAGGTGCAACACACGGTCCCTTGCCTAAATCTGCTGGTGGGGCAGGCCAGACGAGTACCCTCGCCAAGCATGAGGCACAGCTGCAGGAAGATGGGGAGCCCTGGGCTCCCTCGAAGCGCTAGCTAGCACATGCGGGCTGGGTGCAGGGGGTTAATGCAAGGTGCTTTAGCCTATGGCCCAGCTCCCGTTCCTCCTCGCGGCCAGGGCTCTTCCCGGGAACACTGTCCTCCTTCCCTCCTCCCAGCCCAAAGGTCTCATTTCTGCAGAGCCAAGTCTCCATGAAGGCCAGTGAGGCCGCCGCGCTGGGAGCCCTTCGCTCTGGCCTGCCCAGCCCTCACTCCAGGGGCAGGTCGGGGAGGGCCATGGGGACAGTAGATGGCTCCACACCCCAGATGTCCTTGGCGTACTCCATGATGGTCCTGTCGCTGGAGAACTTGCCCGAGCAGGCGATGTTCCTGATCACTTTCTTTGTCCACTCCCGSGGGTTCTGGGAAGAGCAGAGGCAATCGTGCACAGTCCGTCCTGCCACCAGCTCTGCCTGGGCGCTCAGCCTGGCCGGGCATCGGTTAGGGYGCAGGGGCTACCAACGAGCCCAAACCTGCAGCGCTCTTCCCCAGGCTGACCCGCTGCTGCAAGCGGCTCCAAGCTGGTCTCCGCTGGAGCAAGCTCAGCCCAGCTCCTCCCTCCCAGCTCCCCAGCCCAGCACCCCAGCCCTGGAGCTCCTTACCAAGAAGAGCTCGTCCACTTGGCCTTGGCACTTAATGTAAGCTTCGTAGTCAGCAAACACCTTAAACCTGAAAGCCGACAAGGCAGAGTGAGGCCACGTGGATGCCAGACCGCAGGGCATGTCAGCTGCTTGCCAGGACTTACCTGTCATTGTGCATGAGCATGTTGACAACGTCCTTGAAGCAATCGGGGTCTTGAGGAGAGAAGAAGCCACTGCTGATCTGGTCGACGGCCTGTCGCAACTCTGGCAAGCGGTCGTAGTACTCGCGCGCGTTGTACCTGCGCCCGGGGGAGGCAGCGTCAGGAGGGAGGGCGCATCCGCGGTCCCGAGGCCCCGCGGCCACAGAAAGCAGCGCCTCTGGGTACACCCAGCTCTATTCCAGGGGAGTCCCTCCAAGAATCCGCTGCTTGCCATGGCCTAGGTCCATGCGCAACATAGCCCCATCTTACTGGCCTAGGCACCGTCTCCCCAGCACCAACCCGGAGCGATTCAGGGCCTCCACCTCCTCCACCCGCATGCCGAAGATGAAGAGGTTTTCTTCGCCCGCCTCCTCGGCCATCTCCACGTTGGCACCATCCATTGTGCCGATGGTGAGGGCCCCATTCAGCATGAACTTCATGTTGCCAGTGCCCGAGGCCTCGGTGCCAGCTGTAGAGATCTGCTGGGAGAGATCAGCTGCCGGGATCGCTGCCAGGTGTAAGAGAGGTGGGAGTTAGCCCTCAGCACACCACAGCTTTCCACAGCCCGGGCCCCAGGACAGCAGGGCAGCCCAGGGCCCCTGCTAGAGACCCCACTAACTCATGAGCTTCAGCCCACAGAGCTCAGGGCCAGCCACAACCAGGCCTGGCTCTGACAGAGCCGCCATGTGTGTCAGCTGCCATCCCCTCCATGGAAAGTTATCAACGTACCTTTCTCAGCCAAGGATACCCGATAATTCTCCAGGAATATGACCTTGAGCTTGTCCCCCACGTAGGGATCGTTGTTGACAACCTCACCAACGGATGTGATGAGTTTGATAATCATCTTGGCCATGTGGTAGCCAGGGGCTGCCTGAAGAAGAGCAGCCCAGAAAGGGTGAAGGCTTTTAAGGAAGGGAGAACATGAGAGGTGCCAGCGCAGCTCCTCCCTGCAGAGAGAATCTGGGCCTCACCTCTGCTGTTCATGCAAACCAGCAGAAAAACCCTAAGAGAAGGAGAAGTCCTGAGCCCCAGGGAGGGAAGGATGGGSCCTTGTTCAGCCTAATTAGTCCATGAAGGAGTTTCCCAAAGAGCCACCCAGAACAGAACTCTGGGCTAACCCAACAGGAGGCCAGCAAAGCCYCTGGAATGGGGCGGCACCTTCCCCGCATCCCACGCAAGCCATGCATCTGCTGAGCCTGGGGCACACTTTTACCTTTCCTCCAATCATGATAGTCCTGGGCACGAAGGATTTGGATGGATTGCTTCTGATGCCTGCAAGAGCACAGATTCATTCTACCGAAGCAATGACCAACTGGGCAAAGCTCACTGCTCCCGCTGGAGTTCAGCACCCCCCTTTAGAGCTCTGCGTGACCTCTCAGGGCTTCCTCCTGGAGAGGAGCCCCTCATGGCAGGAGAACAGAGCGAGTCTCAGGAGTGGGGCAGTGATGCCCCACCTCTGCACCACCCGTGGACACCCAAGGTGCCATCGGCRTGTCAGGGAGGGACTTTGTGAGGAGCGGGACGCCCTGCGCAGCACTTACGGTTGTAGAGGGTGATGGCATGCAGGCAGTTCAGCAGCTGCCGCTTGTACTCATGGATTCGCTTCACCTGAACATCGAACATGGAGGAGGGGTTGATCTTGACCTTGTACTTCTTCTCCAAGTAGGCTGAGAACTTCAGCTTGTTCTCCTGCCAAGGAAATCTCATGAGAAGCAGGCATGGGGTCCTAGGCGTTGTATCAGACATGAGTGTTGACTGCTGGGGTGTTCCTGGGAACATACTCTTTCCCTTTCTCCCTATCCCCAAGCAATGTTACCTGTTTGACTTTTGCCACGTCCCTGATAAAATTCTCATTATCGACGAAATCCAGGAGCTTCCTCAGTTGGCTCAGATCCGTGATAAAATCTTCTCCAATTTGCTAGTGGAACAAATCAAGACAGGAATGTCCCACCTTTTAGGTCTTCCCACCTGGTCAACAATTATGCTTCCCTGACAGATGCCATGAATCCCACTGAGAAGAGGAGGAAGAGACATTCAGGGCAGGAAAAGGAGTACAGCTTTTTTTCTTTTTTGGTGAGGTTACTGCTCTGTGCCACCTGGAAGGTTCCGGTGAAAAAGGATACATGCAAAAACCCAGAGAAGTCCCTCTTTCTCAAAGAAGCTTAGAGGAAGCATGTCTGCACCCGAGGGCTTCCTTGCAGCCGGAGGAGCTGAACGGCAGAGCTTACAAACACATTTAATTGCAGGATGTTCAGCCATTGCATGTCTCAGTACAAAGGAAAAGCTGGTCCTCCAGGGCCGGGCACACAAAGGATCCAAGGCTGCAGCTGCACTTCTTAAGGAGTCCTTTCTGTCTGTGAAGCTGAATGCTTTCATAGACATCTGTTTCCACAGAATATGACACCACTCCACAGGTTGTTGGTAGACACCGTGAGGGGACAGAAATGGGCCCAAATTTCTCAAATTCTTTGGCCAGTTCTTCATCTTTACAACTCATGACTTTAGAGCTCAGGTCCTACCACTCTGCCAGGAGTTAGGCTTGGGCTCTGCTCAGGCTGATGCAAAGGGACAAGCAAATGCAAACAGCAGGAAGAGCCTAAGCTTGTGACTCACCTCAGCAATAATGTCAGCTAGTCCTGGGTTGCACAGCAGGAGCCAGCGCCTCGGGGTGATCCCATTCGTCTTGTTCTGGAACTTCTCTGGCTCCAGCTCATGGAAATCCTTGAATCTGGAACACCAGGGAGCAGGAGCCACTCTGAACCAGGCCTCTCCACAACCCAGGACTTCAGCTGTGCCCAGCTTCCCCTATATATGCTCCTGCCCAAGGCAATCTCTGCTGACCTCTCTACACTACCCTGAACTCTCAATGTTGCATCTCATCTCCTCCCCCAACCGTAAGGACTAGGGCTTCACAAATTCCAAAAGGGGAGGAGTTAAATGTTGCAGGCACACGGATGAGTCTATGTCATCCACTCTGTCATGCATAGCAGAACAAGCAAAGCAGACCTCGATACTCCTGGCCAGACCCTTAGACTTGCAGGCAAAGCTCACTGAGTGCAGAGGAGAGGTTTGTGCACACCTTGGACATCCCCCAACTCACACTGAGCTCTTCACAATGTCCGAGTGGATCTGGGCCACGCCGTTGACAGCATGGGAGCCGATCACGCAGAGATTCGCCATGTTGATGCGCTTGCCGGCCCCTTCCTCGATCACCGACATCCTCCTGAGACGGTCGTTGTCCCCCGGATGGAGAGCTGCCACGTCCTGCCGGGATATGCAAAGCAGGGAAGGGAGATGAGCAACGCAGATGAAGGACCTGGAAATACTCCCACCCTAAGGAAAGGTATATCAGCCCCCAGACTTGCCCCGACCAGTGACCAGGCCAGGCCCTTACATCCAGATGCCTTTGGTTGAGGGCATAGATGATCTCTAGGTGACGTGGCAGCAGCTTTTCAAACATGGGCACTGGCCAGCGCTCCAGGGCTTCAGGCAGCACGGTGTGGTTGGTGTACGCGCAGGTCCGCTTCGTGATCTCCCAGGCCTGCGTACAGACAGCAGGGTAACACGTGCGCCCGGCTCAGGAGCGGACRTGAAACCTCGTGTGAGGACACAGTGGCAGCTCTTGTGCCCTAGGGTCTGGAGTGCATCTCACGGCTCTGCTTACCTTGTCCCAGTCCACCTTCTCCACATCCACGAGGATCCGCATGAGCTCTGGAATGGCCAGGGCTGGGTGTGTATCATTTAGCTGAATAGCTACCTGCAACGTAGACAGGCCAGGCTTAGATCCCGCAGGGACAAGACTTTGGTGCTTTTCTAGCACAGCATCCTTCAAAGATGGGGAGGGGGTCAGCCCAAAGTCCATTCTCATGGCTCACAAAYCCATCAACCATCCTAGTAACAAAGGGAGCTCTCAAAAATGGAGCTATTCAACCCCTGCAAGTTTTACTCCAAACTGCAAATTTTCTCCAGGTAGATCACGAGATCACCCATTTTCCAACTCAAATGACCAGGATCTTTGAATACTTGACCCTGTCTGATCCTGAGCAACCTGTTCTCCCTAAGGATAGGCAGATCTGGCCCACAAACTCACCTTGTCTGGGAAGGTTTCAAAGGACGTTCTCACAGGATCTCTGCAGCCAAATTTGGATGACTTGAAGCGTCGGATGATGTCCTGGAGGGTAGCAGCCACTACGAAGTACTCCTGTTTCAGCCGCAGCTCCTTTCCTTCGAAGAACTGCATGTGAAAGACAGTGCCATGAGTGTGGCAGCAGGCAAGAGCCAGCCCTAGAGCTGCTCCTGTCCACTCTGACAGGCTTCCTGCCAGCCCTTACACGCTCAGCACCTCCTCAGGGCTACTGCACACGTTCCTTGGGCTGCATCTCATGGGATGGGACCAG
The DNA here is from genome assembly GCA_003342815.1 of Eudromia elegans. Taxonomy (NCBI): domain Eukaryota; kingdom Metazoa; phylum Chordata; class Aves; order Tinamiformes; family Tinamidae; genus Eudromia; species Eudromia elegans. Next base: position 155,392 of record PTEX01000288.1, read on the forward strand.
AGACAGGGCCTTGAGATCCCAGTCTTGGACTAGGAGCAGCCCAGTTCCAGGGGATGGCGCTGCTCATTCAAGATGTAGCTGTGTGGTCTTAGGTGCCTCCAGAGAGCAACACAATCTGCCACATTTTGCTGCAGTTCACGCAGAGCAAGCACAGCTCCCTCCCTCTTTGCTAGACCCTTTGCAGGTTTTTTGGACTTTGAACTCCCCTGAATAGCCCATGTAGTGTCCAGGTACTCCAGCAATAAAATGACAAGGAGGAAGATCCCAAGCAGCAGCACAGAGAGGAAGGAAGGAAGGAAGTCACTCACATTGTCATTTGGGTACAGGACTCTGGAGATGTTTTCTGCCAGGTTTCTGTCCAACACGGCCTCGATATAGTCACCCACATTGACTGCAGCATGGGAGAAGTACACACAGGACTGCAACAGCTATAGCAACTCAGGCAGGTACCAGAGCCTGTATCCTTCTCCCTCTTGCACAGGTCCTGAGCCAAGGGCCCTCACCTCCTCCTAGCCCTGTCTGCAGAGATGTTTGGCAGAAGCATTAAAGCTAACAATAGTGAAGCATCAATGGGGAGGTATGTGTGTACAGCAGGAGAAACAAGAGACAGGATTAGAGGACAGCACATGACCACGCAGCTTCAGAAAATGCAGAGACTGGGAAGAACAGACAGAAAGAGAAGACAGATGGAAGACAGAGAAGCAGATGGAAGACAGAGAGGCAGATGGAAGCATATCCCAGTGCTTGCAAGCCTAAGACGACTCAGATCAGTTTTGCCTAAAACCATCCCCCTTCATTAATGACCTAGCATTTAGCTCTAGAGTAGCTGCCCTGCCTGTGCTTTGCATCACTCCAGTCAGAGCCTGTGCACCGAGGCAGGGACCACAGGGATGGAAGGACAGATGGGTGTTCTGGTGTACAGGCACTTCGGTGCCACTGTGGTCTGTGGTTGTACCCACAGCTCTGTGTTTGGATGGCATTCAGGTGTTATGGAAGAAGCAGGCCAGATGGGACGAGCTGTGCACACAGAAGCAACCATGCCCCAGCCCAGAAGAGGGGCAGCAGAGACAGCACTTACACTCCTGCAGATTGAAGTCACGAGGCGCTTTCGCAGACCACAGCCTCATGGTGTTCACTGTGTTGTTCCTGTACCCCGGCACTGGAGTGTCATAAGGCATAGCAAGCACAACCTGCAAAATATTGCCCTCTAATAAGCCACTTGGTGTCTTCATTGACATAGAAGGAGGGGGAAACACCTCATAGCACAGCAGAAGCCAGAAAACAGACTGCAGAAAAAATCTCATCTGCACTGAAACACATGCGCCAAGGTTCACAGGCTTGCTCGCTATCACCAGCACTTGCAACAGAACTTGCTGGCAATGGACTAATAGAAGGACCAGAGATTTTCGCATCTTTACTGACAAACAGGAGCCAAGAGCCCATCCACAAAAGGTAGCAGAGTTGCAAGCAAGCTGCTGAGCTCCCTGTACCAACTGAATTATCTCCTGTGCCAACGCTGCAGAACAGCTGCCACCTTTTTGTTTCCACCTAGGATAGACTCTGCTGGCCAAATCCTACCCATTAGCCCTCCAGCACATACTGAAGTCACTGCTTCTCCCAGGCAGCGACATGACAGGCATCCGAGAGCAGAGGCAGATGGGCTTATGAGGCAGGGAAACTCTGGGCAGATGACTGACGTACTGGCCCCTAACAGCCTTTTTTCAGCATGTGTGCACGTGTGCTGGCACCAACACTTCCCTTCTGGGGAAAAATCAGCAAGAGCTCAGGATCTAAAAGCTAATATTACCAGCTCTGAACATGGAAGGAATGTAAGCCCGTCCCATTTAAGCCCCGGGCCTGGGGCACACATCACATCAACAGAACAATGCTATATTTGGACATTGTTTCTTTCGCCTTTTTTTTTTTTGTAAGCCCTTCCAGCTCATTTCCTACAAGGGCACTGACTGAAAACACACTTTCTGATAGGAAGCAGCTGTTTTGCACTGCACAGCTTGGGCTGCCCGAAGCCTGACAGGCAAAGACACACCACGCAGAAGGCTTTTCCTTGCCATTTACAGGGCCGTGACACTGGACCTCACTAACACCACAGCTCCAGTCCCTCAAACTGGAGCTGATTTCCTGCTCTTCTGAACAGTGGCTCTGTAACCAGGCTCAGCTCTTGGCAGAGCACTTGGTGCTGAAGGGACTGGCTTGGCTTTATGACTATGCATTCCTGAGACATGCAAAACAGGCTCAACAGGTTGACAGACCCTTGGCCAATGCGGGAACGAGGCTGGGCKGTGTCCTTAAATCTCCAAGAAATTCAGGAAGTCCTTCCTTTCGCTAGGTAGTGGTTAAAGAGGAAAAGCCAACACACTTTCAGCCCTCTTCGCAAACGTGTGCCTATTTTAAGTTTGTCTTCCTCAGCTGTAAGGCTGGATACATTTATTATGCAGGCAAGTGTTTGCTCTCCCTATGTTTGCTCTGGCACTGAACAAGGCCTTCAGACAGACTGGGAACTTGAGCCTATGCTGCGAGCATCCCCTGTCAGCACTCCATCTATCAGCCTGCATCAATCAGGGAAGAGAGGAACTTGATCCAGTGACAAGAGTTAAGCACCCAACAGGTTGCTCCAAGGTTATCCCAAGCTGTGAACCTCCACCAGCAGCAGCAGAGCAACCTGCAAAATTCCTGCATTTGAGCAAGGGGGGCCAGAAGCAGCACGGAAAGTGCCTAATGCAGCTGCCAGGGATCCAGCTCTCTGCCAGTACAAATCAGGGCTTAATTCCACCCCAGGATGTTGCATTGCACCCTGGAAATCAGTTGAGAATTGGGTGCTGACTGATGTGAAGTCACAACTGTGACTAAATATTTAGATATTTACATGAATGACAAAGTCACAAGTCTCACCAGACTAGGAGAAGAGCAGAGTCTGACACCAATCAGCACAGGGGAAGATTCTCCCCCTTTGCACTGTCCTGTCTCTCCAAGCTCGACTCCAGGGCTGATCTCTGTACCTGAGTGTCGATCCACTTCACACCCTCTGGGGTGTGATCCACACGGCCATAGAAGTGCACGGGCAGCATGTATTCCGGGCGCGCTTTCTCCCAGGGATTGCCATAGCGCAGCCAGTCATCAGCCTCCTCCACCTGAAAGAAGCAAATGGGATTTAAGGCCAAATTAGGCCATTCGAAAAAGATCCCTAACATAAAAGCAAAGCCTTAGTAAGCTGACTTTGGAAAGCAAGATGCACAGGCCTCTAGAAGAGAGCTGAGCTTTCCAGAACATGGACGACAGCATAAACCAGCCTCTTACATTGGCTTTGCAGAGCAGCATTGGCTTACGCTATCGCCATGGACCCCTAACCTCAGTGCGTCCCAAGGACTTTGCATCCAGTTTGCTAAGGACAGCGAGTGGAAAATAAAAAAATGAATCCAGCAGCACAGTCAGKGCTGATGTGCACCAGAAAACAGACAGGCAGAGGCACTCAAAAGGGACACTCTGTGTCCACAGGCATTTTTCTGACAGGAGCGGGGCAGCCTGCAATAAAACCCAGTGCTACYCCCATGTTCTTTTTAAAGTAACGCCAAGCCAATGCATTCGTCATTTTTCTCCACCTCTGTTTTCACAATTTATGGAGCCCAGCATTGCAACTTCTTTGTAGGAAAGAAAGTTTTCTGTTTTCTTTCTTTTTTTTCTTTTCCTATCACCTGCACTCATTMATGCAGTGTTACTTTAAGGGGGAAAAGGGTCCTTTATGTACATAATAAATAAGGCCTCCTAAAAGAAATGACTTCTAGACATGCACTAGGGATAGCTGTCATTTGGGGCATAAATCCTAATTTTTATCATTACGATAAAGTGAAATTTACGCCCATTTTGCTTACTGAACGCTTTGACTGTGCCACAGCAGAGTCTCTGATCCTCTGCTGTTAGTCTGGGGAACAGCAATGAGCAGCAGCCCCTGCTCCTTTATCCCATCATACTTCCTTTCACTCTCACTCCAGATACCTTCAATTTGGTTTGGCCACAGCACTGTTGCTGCCCTGATTCCTTGCCCAGGTCAGATGGGACTCTCAAGTTGTTGCATTCGTGGAGTCTTGGGCAGGGATTTGGATTTCAGTTGTACTGGTGTTTGCGAGTGCCCCGGTGGGAGCCTGCTGCACCTCCAGAAACCCTCAGCTTACAAACAGCCCATGTCACCTCAGCACTGTGAAGGCCTTTTTTTGTGGCCAGGCCTTGTTCACAGGCAGAGGTGACCATTGCAGCACAGGAGCAGAAAGGGAAGTAGTGACTTTGCTTTGCTGAAGTACCTGCCAGCCATCAACAATCTTCTGATTGAAGATACCAAACTCATAGCGGATGCCGTAACCATACGCTGCCAGCCCCAACGTGGCCATGGAGTCCAGGAAGCAAGCTGGAAGAGCAGAGCATGATCACAACAGGAGGAACCTCGCGCCTGGCACGCACTGCGCAGTGGGGTGAGAAGCCACCACAACGATGCCACTGAAATCTTTTATTCAACAGAAGAAACCTTTGCATAGCAAGGGCCAGCCTGCAGCACAGCCCCAGTGTCTGGCATGCTGAACTGCCACAAAGACCCCCAAGGACAGGGCAGCTGCACATGGGGGCATCAGCACCAGGCTTGATCTAAGGCAGCCTGGCAGATAAAGCAGGGCTTCTGAACCTGCCTGGCTGTAGCACCAACTACTTTACTATTATCTCCTTCAAAGTAAGCCTATCTAACCATCATTCCAGGACTGCCCTAGCAAGGACCAGCCCTGGCATCTACACCATATCAGAGAGGCCTCGTTCCCTTGTTTTCCCTGTTCACCTATGAGGTAGGCCAACTGAAAGAGCAGCCAACACTTTGTCTAAATGAGAGTTGTTTGGRTGCCTCAGGGTCGTGAAAGATTTTACAGGACAGAGGCTTCAAGGAGCCTTCTGCAACTCCATTCCAGAACACCAAGCTTCAGTTAGGCACGGATGCCTCTCCCTTGGAGAGGGGGATAACTTCTAGCAAGCTGGGAGCACACAAAGGCCATGCACATGGTGGATGTTGGCCAAGACGCATGTGGGTCACGGCCTACGCACTGTTCTGCAGTGGGTGAGCGATGGAACAGAGGGTGGTCAGGGGGCTGCAATGAACACGCGACACGTTTGCAAGGAGGGCACACGCCTTGTGCAGCTGGCGTTCAGGACAGGGCTCCCCTCTCCCCATGTTACCTGCCAAGCGGCCCAAGCCTCCGTTTCCCAGCCCAGCATCTTCTTCAATCTCCTCCAGTTCCTCCAAGTCCAACCCCAGCTGTTGGGAAAATAACCACAGCAGAACACACCGTCAGTATCTCACCCCCCACAGGCTATGAGGCTGCTCTCTAAGGAGCGCAAACCCAACTCCCCAGACAACCAATTTCACATAAAATAAAAACCCACACAGGGCTCTTTCTGCACCCACCCCTCCACATCTTACCAGTCTCCCATTGCTGGGCAGCCTAATTACTTGGAAAATTATTTAGCTCATCATCAAACCTCACCTTCCTTTGAACTGAGAGGTTTCCTTAGAGACATTAAACAAAACACTAGTCTTCTGGCAGTCCTTCAAGCTGCAAGGCCTGCCCACTGAACTTGTCTTGGAAAAAGGATGGCAAGCAGCCGGGCAGAACAAAGGGGGATGCAGAATCCCACCTGCTTATGTGGGCCTCCCTTCTCTTTACATCCACTCTGCCTTGAGAAAGGTCAAGGCCACGTTGGCAGCTTCTTGCAGCTACCACCAAAACACAGCATCTTCCCACATCGCAGCCAGTTTGCAGCACAGCTTCTTGACTGGAATCCAGGGACGGAGGGGTTGTCTCATCTTCTGCATCTCTTGGATGCGGCTGCATCTCTGCATCTCTGGCAGCTTCTTTGGGGGCTGCATGCACTTGGAGGCTGCAGCCAGCAGCACATTCTCAGAACTGCTACCTCTCAGAGGACAGCAGCTGCTCACCTTGGCATAAGGGTGAAAGATGGGGAGCTGGGCAGAGAGCACAGCCGCTCCCCAAACCCTTCCGTCAGTGCTGCAGCTCTGTTCAACCACGAAAGCCCCAGACACAGATGACTAAAAGGGTAACACAGATCAAGCCAGCATGGAGAGGAGAAAGATTTGGCATAGGAAAGCCCCAACATCATCTGTCACAAAATCACTGTCCTCCCGCAGACGAGGCTGCAAGCCTGAATAAAAAGGCCCTTGACTTTCTGATTGATTTGGTGCTGATTTTTTTTTTCCCCTGTGTGAACCCCTCCAATGACACTCTAATTTAACAAAGATACCCAGGCATGGAAAAGTCTGCCTAAAACTAGGGGGTGCTGGGATAAGACTTCACCTGGTAAATGGCTTCGTCACACACATTCTGCAAGCCCAGGTTCACCATCGTATTTTGCAGGGTGCGGCCCATGTAGAATTCCAGGGACAGATAGTAGATGCGCTAGGGAGGCAAAGGAAAACAGCAGCAAGTTACACATTGCTCCCTTCATTCGCTTCTAGGAGGACTGCTCATCACTTTCTGCACCAAATATTGTTACCAAAGTCACTTAAAATCAGGGGGTTGGAGGTGGAAAATAGATTTAAGAGCTTTCCTGAATAGGGATGTCTTGCTAAACAGGCCCTCAGTGCCTTTGTCTGCACAACATGCACCACAGAGCTTGTTTTTTGGGACGATGGTTGCATGGGATGCTGGCCAACTCTTTGCTGCACATCTCCCTGCCAACAGCCTTCTATAGGAAAATCTTGTTGCCTGTTAAGTGTTTCCCTAATTAACTTAGGGCAAGAATTATCTAGGATGCCAAGCAGTACATTTAAATATAGTCAGCCGGGCAGCTCCATCCAAGCGATGTTACGCTGAGCTTTTAATATTTTTTCCTGTGCAGCTGAAGCTGACCCCAAGCCAGCTGAAAACCAGGGAGAGCCTCCCACTCCCTTGCATACTTGGCGGGTTTCAGGCCAGGCCTCTTCCTGCTAATGATTTTCCAATGTCGCTATCGCCCTTTTGGAGCTGTTTGAAGATAAACGAGTCAGGTCACCCATGGCAGAACGGCAGGAGGGAAGGGAAGGGAAGGGAAGGGAAGGGAAGGGAAGGGAAGGGAGCAGGGCTGGGCATTTCAGCATCTCAGTTTAACATTTCCTAGGCCATTTTCAGCACTGACAGCTGAGAGTTTTGTCTCTGGCCAGACAAACAGGATGCCTTGAGGGTTAGCATCTTTGGATGTAGATGCTTCAAATCCACCTACACTGGTCAAGTGGCTGGAGCCTAKGGCAATACAGCATCAGATTGCCTTGCCTCCCCCTTGCTGTGAGCTGCACGCACACATCTCTCTATCAGACAAATAAACRGTTCCAGAGGTGCTGGAGGTGGAGGTCCAAGCACAAGCAAGCAGCAAGGCTGGTCAGTGGTGGCCTTTCAAGTTTTGAAGGATGTCAGCCTACGTCATGAAAGCTAAACAAAGCTTATTTGTAGGGTGGACACTGGGGGAGCAAGAAACACCAAACTTTYGCCCTTGCTCCGGTTTTGCTTTTGCTGAATATAAGTGTTGTATCAACGTGATTTTTAACAGGACCACAGCCCAGCTTTCAATCCTCCTTCTGCTTGAATCTCCTGCCTCTGCAGTGGGGATGCCCAGCCCAGCACGAGGGAAAAGGGCCACCTGCTCTTGCCCGTTCCCTGGGGCTGGGCTGGGGAGCGGCGCAGACGCCCCTGCTCACGGCAGCCTGCCATGGGGACCCCTTCCTGGGGAGAGCAACCGCGGGCGGAGCGAACCTGCCGCGAGCCCCGCCTGGAGCGGCGGGCGCCTCCCGAGCGCGGAGCGGCGAGGGGAGCGGGGAGAGCGGCTCGGCCCCGCGGCAGCACGGCCCTGGCGACGCGCACGAACGGAGGCGACGCTGCCACGGCCGTGCCAGGGAGACAAGGTGGTGGCAAGGCCCGGGGTGGCGGCTGCGGCAGCGCCCGCAGGGAGGGGGGACCCACTGTGGTGATGCCCACGGAGGCGGGACGTGGCCATGACGACGCCCGTGGAGGGGGGCCGCTCACCTTGGGGTCCTTCTCATAGTAGTGCTGCTGGGTGCGGATCCAGTAGCCCACCAGGTGGTCGCGCACCGTGTGCGCCAGCGCGAAGTAGTAGTCGCGGGGGGTGGCGACGTTGCGGTCCTTGACGAGCGTGAAGTGGAGGTGGCGGTTGAAGTTCTTGCGCAGCTCGGCCACGTCGGCCACCCCCGCCAGGCCCCGCACGCTGATCTGCCTCCGCCGATCGTAGAGGCACTGCTGCTCCTCCATGGCCGAGGCGGCCCCGGCCCCAACGCCGGCCCCGCTCCCCGTCCCCTCCCGCCGCCCGGCCGGCTCTGCCGCAGCCGGAGCAGCAGCCGGAGCGGCCCCGTCGCGCATGCGCGCAACGGCCCCCCGAGCAGGGCGGCCCCCCTGCCGCCCCCCGTGCAGGCGGCAGCGCGGGGCCGTTGAGGGGCACAAGATGGCGCCGGCGGGGGAGCCGTGCCCGGCCCCGCAGGGCTTGGGGGCGCCACCGCCGCCCCGTCCCCCTCCGGCACCAGCGCTTGTAGGCAGTGAGGCGGCCGGCGGGCTGTCCTCGGCGGCGGGGTGTCCCCTCGCACCCAGCGCTGCGCCCGGCTGCTTCCCGCGTGCCTTGGTATGCCCCCGAGAGCGCTCGGGGCTGCTCCAGGTCCCCCTCACACCACATGAGCCCCCAGGAAGGTCCCAGCTGTCCTAGCAGGTCAAAGATGGCTCACTGGAGGTGCCTGCGCTGCCCGCGGGACCACGCAGCCACAACCACATAAACTCCTCCAGGCGAGGAGGTGGCGCCCAGAACATGGTGTCAACACGCTGCGTCCAGGCCCCACRTACACCCTGCCCCGGCACGAAGCTCCACTCGGGGTTTATTCTGGTTGCTGAATCTCATTTTTGGTTATTATATCCATCCAGCATTGCCAAGCCCGTGCTCAGCCCCATACCAAACACCAGGGTTTTTGTCTCTTGARATCCATCAAAGCCCATGTTGTCTTCCTGCCTCTACCTCTGAATAACSGGGGCCTCAGGTGCTTCTGCATGCCATGGCTGACTGGGTTTCATGGCCATGTGCAAGCCAAGCACCCGGTCTCACAGAGCAGTTAAGGTTGGAAGGGAGCACTGGAGATCCCCTGCATAAGCAGGGCCACGTTGCACAGGATCGCATCTAGGCGAGTTTTGAATGTCTCCAGAGAAGGAAACTCCACCACCTCTCCAAGCAGCCGTCTCCAATGTTCAGTCACCGTCACAGTCAAGAAAGTCAAGAAATTTCTCCTCAAATCCACAGGGAACTTCCTGTGTTTCAGGTTGTGCCCACTGCCTGTTGTCCCCTTGCTGGCCTCCACTGAGAAGAGTGCGGCCCCTGGTTCTCCTGAGCATTGCTAGTCTGGCAAGCGAGAAGCAGAGCTGAGACTTCGACACGGTGTTTCAGACACACATCAATGCACTGTCTTCACATGCACACCGAGGTTCATCTTCAAACCACGTAAGTAGTAAAACAAAAACAATCATCACTGAAAATTGCTGTCAAAAAGAAACACTCTGAAATGAAATCCGGAGAGTGAAGAGCTCTCTCTGGAGTGACAGTTTCCTACACCAACTTCAGCACATCACAAGCAAATATAACAGGCACATTCCACAAAGATTTTTTTTTCCTCTCACAGAGATCACAGATATCCTGCAGAGAGTCCTAGTTTTCCTTCAAAGATGATGTGGGTTTACATGAAGTTGACTCCAGATGCCATAAGATCAAGGCTTATTCTTTTCTCCACTGTAAAAAAAGAGAGCTAGTGATGAAAGGGATTGTGTCGGGGGTGTGGATAGCTTATTATAACCTCCCAAAAAATGCAGGAAGCCAAAAGTAGGCCCTTTACCAGATTTCCCTGTGTTGGGTTTCCAGGAACTGGGGTTCTCAAAAGCCACCTTCRAGCAGCTGCAGTCTGTTGAGTGAATCAATGTAATGAAAAGTGGCTCCCAGAGCCCAGCTTGTTTCAACGTTGTCAATTTTCCGGGCGAGCTGCAAGGAGAGAAGTGGGGAAGATAAGTTAAAAAAAAAAATCTCTGGGAGAAGGAGATGCAWGCAGGAGAGGTAGGCAGGTTACCACCATGGTGGAGTTTCCCCACCCCAATCACAGGGCATATGCTGTGGCAGGAAATTAGGGACTGAGTGGCTAAAGTCACCTTAGCATCTTTCTGCCCACTCTCCCCTGCAATCAGTTTTGTACATCACCTTGAAGACTTGGCTCTTGGCAAAACCTAGTTCTTGCAGAAGCCAGGTGATGTATGTGAGGTCCATGCAAAGAAAAGGGCTGCTTCCCGGAGTTACTTCCATGGTCTTGCATACTGAGGAGGATGAAAACAGAGCAAGTGCATACTGTGGGCTCAATCCAAGCATCAACCCAGCTTTAGAAAACCTCAAACTGTTAAAACGCCTCTCATCAGTTGGTTTCCACAGTGACAGAACCTATTTACCCTCTGTTTGGCCTTCTTGAGGTGTTAAAATGACATAGATGTGTTAGCACAAGCAGCTAACTGGCTCAGGGAAAGACAGAAAGGACCCACAACTTCCTCTCAAACTACTTTAAACTTTTAAAAATCTAAGGAATTCCAGGTGATGTTAAAGCTTGGAAAAACAAAAATTTGGAAAAAAAAATGTTAAAAAAATAAACAAGTCAGCCTTGACCTAAACAGTTTATGCTAAAATGATGAGAATGCCATATCTCTCTTGAAAGCGTGATTTCACGACAGCTCTTAATTGACAAGTTTATTATTAGCTATTCTCAAGAGGTGKTTTTTTTTTTTTTTAAGGTCAGTATTGTAAAATGTGCCTTATGTGGGCTGCAGAAATAAGAATTGATAGAAATAGTAGTTAAGATTTGCCCAAATAAACAGAAATGTTGGTTGAGAAGCTGTGGAGACAGATGGTGTCCAGAAGATGGCTGCTTAGTTTTTACTTAAAACCATACAGAAAAAAAAGAAAAGCTTCTTAGCATGTTACACATTTACCACCTGAATATGAATTCACATGTAATTACCAGTCCTGATTGATTTTATTCTTTACTCACCATATTTAGCTGCAGTTTCAAAGTCACTGAGAGTTAGGTGTCCTCCCTTTTCTTTATCTAAATACAAAGAAAAAAATCAGGATCTGTTTTAAGGCTTGTTTATGAAAGCAATGGTAGATGCAGGTTGTAAAAACACTGGAAATCAAGCCTTGAGTCACTAAAATCAATGACAGAAATCACAGTATTTTAAGCTACAAGAATGTTGATTTCAGGGCTCTAATATGCATTAAAAGGCCTCATAATAAGCAAAATTTCTCCAGTTTCCTAACAAAAACCTCACAGGTTTTACAAGCTCTCTTGTTCTGTTGCAATGTCTGTACTGTTCTGTTCTGTGGTGCCCCAACACAATAATCATACTTGGTCAGATCTCAAATGACAGTGGTGCTCTGCAAGATTAAACATGAAATTATCTGGAAAACAAAGTGAGTCAGTAGGGGTAAGTTTACCCAGAGTAACTTGAGATTGTATCACCTGCTTTCTGTCACTGAATATGGCAGACTAGTATAGCAGTGGAAGAGAGATGGGATGCATCCTAAATACACGTGGAAACATCTGAAAATCTCTATTGCCTTTAAAAAGCCAGTGAAGCAAAATACGTAACCCATGAGTGCAGGTTTGATGTGCTTTATCACCCAAGACAAGACCTGGTCATTTCTGTGGGGTCTTTTTTTTTTGTTTTGGATGGTAGTGTTAATCAGACATCGATGACTTCTGAAATTTAGCCAGTTTACTTAAAATAATTTTTAAAAGAGCAAATTTTATTTTACAATCCCCAATCTCATCTCTAATGGAACTGAGTAGCATTTGATATCCAGATGAGATAAATACTATATTTTGGTGCAATAAAGGACTTGGTTCCTCGGCAGCTCAGCAAAGTACTGCGATACAAGCAATTGCTATCGTTTCTATCATTTCTTCCATTACTTGCCATTTAAAATTAAATGAAAACAGAAACAAGCTTACCTATGAGACCAACCTCTGCTGCACGGTCATAGTAGTAGGAAAAAGCATAAAAATCCAGATTCTTCACTTCCTCAGTTTTGTGCACTTTCTGGTAGAGCATCTTTGCCACTTTTGTGGAACAAGACTCGTATAAAGGCTCACCTGAAAGAAGGCAATTGTAAGCAGGCAGTTAAACATACACATCCTTGCATCTCTGCAAGGAGATGCACTCCCCTTTTGCACAACAGCACACCCTGAATTCTTAACACACTCTTCACAGAGATCTGAAATAACAGGTCTGCATCTCTTTCCAGCAGCAATATTTACCACCTTCAGATTGGGGATAAGCATGGACACATGGTAAAAACAGTAAAACGGTAAAAACGGTAAAAAGGTAAAAAGCACCATTTGAGACAGGAAGACTTTAAAAGACTTGTTCAGAAAGTGCTCAACCTCTGCTGTATTATTGCTAACACCTTTATGGAATGGACAGACATGCCAGGACACACAGCAAGAAAAAACAGCACAGTCTCTTTCACAGGACAGGCATACAGAGGAAGAAGTCACACAGAATGACACACAGAGAATCCAGTGTCTTTCCAAGTGCCCAAGAGTGCATTCACTTTATTCTGCAATAAACCTGTTTGCCCTGTAAAGAAGAGAGAGGTAATTAGGCACTATACCTGCCTTCTCTCCTTTAATTTTGTACACTATCTCAGCGTGTTCCCACTCAGATTTGAAACCAGGTGATAAACAAGGGCTGGTCAGCTCCTCACCTTCTCCTACTGCAGAAATAAGAGGAAGCAGCATTAGGAAAAAAACCCCCTGAAATTATTTTTAGATACCTCTCCTCCTCAGCTCTCCTCCACACTCCCACATCCTCAGGCATCGCCTTTCCAAGCCCCAATCCTGGTTCAAACACCCCAAGTCCCGACAAGGCTGGCAAGAATCCCTGCCTCCTGGGATGCCCGGGTCCAGTGACAAGCATCCACATACCACACTGACAGCTTGAGCTCCGTAACAGGGCAAAACATCCTATCCCCAGGTATCACCCAAAACACACGAGCTCAAAGACATGACTGCAGSAGTGCCCGTCACTTACAGGGTTTTCCCTCAATTCCTCCTAAAATTGCGAGCCTTGCTGACATCAGTCCGAGTCCCAAGTAACTGCAAAGGAGAAAAGTCTCTGTGAACAACATCCTCCCTTGGCTACTGCACTGACGGCTTGGGCAGGACATGTCTGTCTCATCTGCATGCTCCCAGCAAGATGGTTTGAGTTGGCAGCTAACACACATATGGAGAACTGCATGTGACAACCTACTGCCACATTAGTCCTCCTCTGGCAAAGGCTGATACAGCAGCAGGATAACCTCTCCTTGAGCAAAGCACACGGAATAGCCTGTCAACTATAAACTGACTCTTTAAGAGCGCATTCCCCCAGCCCTTTTCCTAGTCCTTCCCATTCTGAGCTCGTTCAGATGGTTGCTCTGCTCAAGTGTTTCTCTTCTAAGGACTTGCTCGCAAAGACCCCACTTCAGCAAAACAGCTGCATCTCACTGGCTTCATTGTAAGTTTTTCTTTCCAGCATGCTCTCTTTGCCAAAACTAACCTGTATGAATACAGCTTATAGGTGTTGTTGAACATCTGAAATGAAGTTGTATGGCCGGCTGGTGATGCCTGCAGAGTTGCCTGGAAGGAAAAAGACATCAATGCAAGGTTTCTGCCAGCAAAAGCAAAGAGCAGCAACACAATCCTCCAAAACATTAGGAAATCCTCTAAAACAATCCTAGCCTGGTCCAGAGAGGAACGATGCATTTACAAATGTTTGGATTTGACCACGGATACATATGATATCACAAACAAACAAAAGCAAAACACCTAAAATAGTAACTTCACATGACGGAGTCCAATCTGGCTATATTTCTACTTCTATTCACATCAAACTAATTAAGAAGGAATCCTTATCTCACCTCTTAACAGCTTTTACTGAAAGGCTACTGAAATTGCCTATCTCATGATTTCTACAACGTAAAACTTTGTGCAAAATAATAGGAGACCTGAGCATGCATTAACTCGCTACTCAGGTGGACTCAGCTATGACCCCCTACAAGCCAGAGGCCAAGCACCTGGCTGTGCTTGCCAAGACACAGAGTGAGATCCAGCCTGCAGGCTGTGGAAATGAGAGTATAATAAGAAGCTGAAGCTCAGGCCATGCTGCTCTTCCTGCCCAACAACTCATCTGCCAACAGCATCACTCCAAAATTTCCACATTGACTGAACTATGGCATTGGAGCAGACGTACTGACCAAGTTGCGAACACCCCTGGGACCACATCAAGGCAAATGTGACAAAGTGACTTGGACTTTTTGCATCAGAAGTGTGGCTTCATGTGCCAATGACAAACTTTGTGTCTGCTCCAAAAGAAAATAAATCATAACACTTGCTGATTTATCACTGGTATTTCACTACAGCGAGCATTTTCACATTACCTCAGTRCGTGGGAGGAAGGTGATCTGTGTTGATCCACCACCCAAATCCAGCATTCCTACACTTCTCTTCTGTGGATTATTTAAGCTGCCTGTAATGTGAGAAGGAAAAGGAGAAAAAACAAAACAAAACAAAACAACCCACAGTGGGCAATGGAAGAAGTAGAATGCAAGAACTAGAAATGAATAACACCATAAATGAGCAAACACCATAGCCTAACTCCATCCATCAGCTTCCTGTCAGTACTTGATCAGAATGATGGTCACCCAAAAGCCTTCCCAGTAAGAGTTTCTTTTACTTCTGTGGTGACTATTCATGCCCCAATTACAGCAGCTTTGATTAGTGGATTCCTATGCATTTTTTTCAATGAACATAAGGCTCCTTTCATGCATTTCACTCTAGTAACTGCTCTGTAACACAGAAGAATGTGGTTTGCTTGGCTACCTTGTCTGATTCTTTAGTGGTGCTTTCCAGATTCCTATGGGTGTGCGAATAAGCGACTGAAAAGAGCTGGACTAAGAGACCAGCTCTCTTCTCATTTAAATCCAGTTCTTCTGAGTTAGGCCCTTCGAGAATCACCTTTCTGACAAGACTGACTTATGTCAAACACCTCTGTATACTTTACGAGAGCTACTGTTTAAAGATCTCTCATCCTGATATTTCCTGCGATCACAAAAAGTTCTAGGGTACTTGTGTAGTWCCAGGATGATCTGTGTGATGAATAGAGTGTTTGGATGGCAGGCTGGTTTACTTTTTTTTATTTTTTTTTCTCCTCCAGAAAAGGTTTCAGCTTCCTTTCATTTTCTTCAGCTACCTTAAAAAACAAACAAACAAACAAAGAAACTCACCAGTACAAACACTAGTGCTATTTCCGTGCTATAGAAGAAAAGTACTTCCTTACAAATCGATAAGGAAGTACCACAGCACTTTCTCACAAGTACTCTGTGCACCTATCAAGCAGATCTAAAATTTCAGCATTAAAGAGCAAGTGGCAGACTCTTAAAAGGAACAAAGTGCCCTGGTAGTTTCCAGGGGAAATTGAAAGAAAGCCTACATGGATGGAATTAATGAAAAGACAGACTACAAAACTGGCTAAGAAAGGGAATTTAATTCCTTACCCTGGAATGGCCAAAATTGTAATGGATTAAATGGACCAGGCCAAAAAACCGATTGCTTCCTTCCCACTCCTCATCCCCTACCTAATCCCCTCCCCTTTTTTTTTCTCCCATTCCACCCCAAATATGATCAAATCCCACAATGGAGCAGAAATCAGCATAAGTCTCACAGAATCAGGCATACCTTCATGCATATGCTCAGGCAACCATACCTGTTAAAAAATTTATTGTGATCCAGGCTGAAATGCCTATTAGGGAAAAGAATCAAAAGATGCACTGTTATATCATGTAATTTCATTTCACTTGGCAACAATACCAGATAAGATAAGCCATAATAAAAGATCTTCCTGTTTAGGATATGTTTTGCTGCAGGTATTTTAAAAGTTTCTCAAACAGTTTACATAGACCATATAAACAAAATAACCCACAAATCAAAGCTTCTAAAACACAGAAAAGGACATCAGAGACTGCCCATCACAAGGTCCCTTCTCCTCCTTTCACAAATAAGTGACTACTAATTCAAAGTCTCAGAAGGGTATCTATCTAATGGACTTTGATTCATTGTAAGGCACTTGATTTTCCTTTTGAAAATTCAGAATTTTCATTTTTTAGGTGTTTTAACTTTTCCTTGTTTCTTTCCAACGAATTGTGAACAGTACTGTTTCTGGCCTTTTCTTTATAAATCCTACAAAAATAAAGTGGGTTAATGTGCCTTATATTAAGGAATCAAAATATTTATCCATTTTGTTAAAACTAGAGGCCTGCTGGGGAATAAGCTCCAGTTCCATCTTTGGCTGATCCAAAGCTGTGACATAAACTTAACGAACTATTAATGAACTCTAAACAAAACCTAAAGAGCATCTACAATGTGTTTCTTCTATTGAACAACAAAAAATAAACTCATAAACAGTTCCAGAACAGCATTGAAGCATTTTGAAGTTTGGTTTCTAAGCAAATTAAAAACATATTTCAACACCTGATTAAAACTTTGGCATGTTTCTTCAAATTCTTTCAAGGCGAGACTGATTCTAGGTTCTGTTATCAGCATTTTTTTTTTACTGGCGATGGAATTCAATACGTTTTCTCTAGAGAACATTTGTTTTTCTCATGACCACTTAACATTCATACTCTTTAGATCAGTCAGAATTTACATTCCAACYAATTACTTCCAGAGAAATCAGAGATGCCTTGTCAAGTACATGGTGTGAAAAATCAGGTGTTGAAGGCTTTCTCAGTATTTAGATATGCAGAAAACTKTCCAGAAGTGCTGATTGTCTAGCAGCTTTTCAGCAGTCCCACTGGAACTGTCAGACATTCATTGCTTTAAAAATCAGGCTGGAGTTCCAAACTTCTCATTGAAAAACACAGCACAAAATCTCTTTGTCAGGCATTGCCCTAAGAAACATAAAAGTGATCACACATCATGCCCACAGCAGCCAGCGATAATTGGTCACACAGGGGCAGGAATGCAGGATTTCTGAAAACACCTCCTGAAGTTTACCTACCTTCATCTGTTCCATTCATTATGGACACACAGTTGTCCCTCACAAAGAAGGGGGAAGCCTGAAAAATCTCCTTCACCTGTAATTCGGGTAAAAGATACACTCAGAGGAGTTTTTTTGGAAACATTAGTTTCAACATTTCCCTGATCAACACTGAAAACATTTTCATCGGGCTACAGAGTCAGTTGGTCAGATTTCTTCCTTCTACAGTCACTGTGAGTACAATGAAATATAAAGGAAAAGTACTACAATTAGTGCACATCTAATGAACTTCTCCCACAGTTTTAAAGTCTAGGACATAATATTTTATTTCTTCTTATATTATTTTAAAGAAAAATTCTATTTTACACACCT
Organism: Eudromia elegans; assembly: GCA_003342815.1. Lineage (NCBI taxonomy): Eukaryota > Metazoa > Chordata > Aves > Tinamiformes > Tinamidae > Eudromia > Eudromia elegans. Next base: position 172,902 of record PTEX01000288.1, read on the forward strand.
ATAACATTGTTGGCCTATAACATGCCAACATGCATTATTTTTAATCGACCATAAAACAGAGCAATCTCACAGCAACAAGCTGCTAACATGGTAAATCAAGTAGCAGAGTTTTTCCAAGAATACCTAGGTCCTGGTCAAAGCCACCAACACCTCGCAGTTGGACAAGCCTGTGACAACTGTCAGAAGTGTTGCCGTGTTTCAGAGGGAGGCTAATGTTTACTGCCATCTCCAGGCTTGCCAGAAGCTGTGATCTCTTCTGTGCTTGCACACCTACAATCTCTCATCCCATCTGAGATAAGGTAGTTCTGCATTTCTCGCAGGGTTAAACGGTAACAATGACTCATATACCTTAATATTGAAGGAGTTTCTGTATCTTACACATGGTGAGAGCGGGGGGCAAATTTTGTTATACAACTTACAGAAAGCAAAACAAAACAGTACCTTATCCAGCAACTTCTGAGCCTTCTCTCCTGGCAACAACCGTAAGCCAGCAGTTGCTTTCAGGACCAGAGGAGTGAACTTCCACAGCTCCATGGGAACTTCATTCTTTGCTACTTCCAGGAGCTCTTTTATGCCCTGGCCACTCTGTGAGCACAGGAAAAAAAAAAAAAAAAAGGCATCTTAGAAATTCTGAAGGGTTCTTCTCTATAAGAGTGAAAGGGAATTCAAAGGTAGGATTCATGGCAAATGTTGAACATGGAGAACTGAACATCACAGGGAGTCCAGAGAGGGTCAAGTCATTATCTCACACAGCATAAGAACTTGAGGATACAACTGAAATTACCCAAAAAGAAGTAAAAAACAAACAGGAAGTGCTACTTTTTTGAATGGTGTCACGCAACTCTTTGCCACTAAATTTTTTGGCTACCAAAGGCTCAAAACGCTATGAGACAAATCCACAGAAGAGAAGGTCTTCAAAGCCAATAAAACACTATGAATCGGGAGCAAGCTTTGGCTCAGGAAGCGCCAGATTGCTGCCAGCCGGAAAAGGAGACAGGAGAGAAGTCACTTAACACTTGACCTGTTTTACAGATTCTTTCCTCGAGAATCTATTTCTGGTTGCTCTTGGAGAAGGCTCTGGTCCAATCCAGCAAGACTCTTCTTTTTATATTCTTAAGCACATAGTAAGTCTTACAGCAGAGAGAGGAAAAATAATCTAATGTGCTTAATTTACAGCTTCACCTAGCAATCACCTAGCAGCACTAGACATGCATGTATAGACAGGCTTCCTGATCTTCTGAGCGCTTAGCATCTTTCTCTGTGGGCTGGTATCATTTGGAGTCACCTTCTGGGAGCTTCCTGTGCTGAGACAGTTCAGTGAACTATACCACAGCAAGCACTGATTTGCAGAGCATATCAAACAGGAGGGCAGTCAAAGGTTTTGACAGTAAAAGACATTATATTACCTTTTCAACATCATCAGCATATGCAGACAGACCTGGCTTCAGTGCTTTAAATGTCTCATGGGTTAATTTGGGAGTGTCTGTTCAAAATAAGCAACAGAACAAATCATTTTGCATTCACAATAAATAAATAAATAAATAAATATTACTTCATTATATGCTAATGGCAGTCATCTGAAGTGTTTGCCTAAAGAATTAGCAAAGGCCACCTGCCTTTAAAATACAGGTTTTGCTGTGGAATCAGCCTGATGCCAAAGCATTTTTTAAAATCACAATTATTTTCTGGGCTGGTGCCACTAAGCTTTTTTTTTTTTWAAAGTGCTTATCGCAGAAATCACCAAATGTTGCAAATTCTCCTTCGTCTTCTACCTACCAGGTGCACCTTCCCAAACCACATGGGTAGCATGAGCCAAACTTTCCAAGAGGTTCCAACCTGGCTGAATTCAACTCCAGCAAAAGTCATGGAAGTTTTAGCAGCGCTTTCAATGGTAGCGAGGGCTAAATATTTTGGAAGCCTGAAGGACAGATAGGCAAAATTCTGAGATATTCTCTCCAGGCCAGATTCTGAGAGCTTGATAACAGCTTTCTCCTTTACCCAAGCAAACTTTAGAAAGTTTCTTGCAATATTCTGGAATTATGAGAATTGTGTTTAAAGAAAATCAAGCAGGCAAGAACCCAAATCTGTGAGTAAATGAAAAGAATGAATTAAACCCATGTGTGGGCTGTTGTTTAACACCTTTTGTTGCTAAGTGTTATGCTCAGGTTATCCTGCAAACTTCAGATAGTTCCCACAGGCCAACACCATCACACACCATACTGCTAACCCCAAACAATCATCCTCTGAATTTCCTACTTAACAGTATTCATATGGGCTGTTTCATCTTTAAGTTCCACCGACAGGAATAGAAACAAATAAAGCTTGCAACTTTGCAACTCCATCAGAAAACCGGAGCTTCCCACTCCCGTCTCGTGTCTCGGCAACACATTCTGTCCCAGTGCAAAACGGAACAATTTTAATTAAATGCCAAAATCCAACTGAATCCAAGACTGCGCAAAGTCAGACAACACAGGGAGTAGCAACTCCCTGCCAGAAACTGGAGACAAAAAACAGCCTTGTGCTGAAAACCTTGGGAATACAGCGTTTCAGACTTACTTCTCTCTTCCACCAAATAATGTAATGGCAAACTGCTCCTCCTCAGGACACTGCTCTAAGGGCTGCTCTAAAGCTGCCATTTAGCTAGCTTTCTGGCATTACAGCCTTTCTCTCCCTGTAGAATATTTTCATAATGGATTTCACCCAGACCCACATACTTGAACCACAGTATTTGTCCTAATGGCTCTCTAGGAAGAGTCGAGGCACAGTTGTACAAGCAGTCCCTAGGAAAGAAGTATCAATACTCTGCTCCATTCTTTAGGGAAGAATCATACCTCTTGGCTGCTGTTTAAATTTAAAAATATGTATGCGAGTTCCAGTGCTTCCTGCATCAAACATAATCCCATAAAAGACTGAGAGATCTGTTGTCACTGCCTGATGGGTCGATTTGTCTCTCCTGCTTTCAGCAATTCCTTCTGTTTCTCCTAAGACTGGTTTGGAGTCCAGGTGCCATTTTATGTATGCAACATAAATAGCTATGCATGCCAAAATCCCAAAAGCAAAGAACCGCTTTGGTATCTTCATGGCTTCCATTTACCAGGCGTTTTGTTTCTGCCTTTATCAGATGACTCATTCCTTCTCTTTCACACAGAACAGGTGGTTCCCACATGACACCTAAAACCAACAGAAAAGAAAGACGTGTTTTTCTCCCTAARCCTGCAAAAGGCATTCTGGAAAGCAGGAACTAAGAGCACAATGGATGCTTGAGGAAGGCTCAGCAGTAAACTTGAGTTGAGCACTACATAAATACTTACATGCTAGTTGATTTATTATCTATGCTAGAGATGTGACAGAAAAGCTAGGCACGACAGTCACAGTACGTGCTCAGCCTGTGCACCAGAGAGYCAGGCAGCAAGGTTTACTCACAGGGAGTGACCGACCACAGCTTGCAAAGGAAAAGGGCCCCTGCCTGCCGCTCCTTCAGTATCTAGAAGAAGATGCCGATCAACCACCGTTTTCATTGCCCAAATCTATCTTGATTCACCCAGGGAGATTTACAGTCAGGTGCTTAAGTTTATTCCGCTAGGATAAAGCAGACTGTTGACGAAATCCTTCGTCTCCCTTCCAAACCTAAMCCTAGTCACAAAATCCCTCTGCTCCACATTGCCGGTCCCACCAACGGGCTGTCTCCACAGCTGGATGCCGATGCCACCGCACACCATCCTCCTAGCAGCTTGGAGGAACACATCCATCCTCCTTCGGGAAGCAGCTATCAGTATAGAGATCCACCACAGCTAGTTTCAAAGCACGAAATTGCATTTCCCTCCCCCAGCCCCCTATACTGATGCCCAAGAAAGGACAGAGCAAGGGAGAACTGAGAGGAGCTAAACAGAGCCAGGGTGGGAAGGGACCTTRGGAGGGCTCTAGTCAAACCTGCTGTGTAAATCAAGGCAGACAGAGAGACCTGCCACATTGCTTGGGGCTTTATCCACACGCGTCTCGAAGTTTTTTAAGAACTGGGATCCCATAACGCCTTCGCTGAGCTCAAAGGGCAAAATTTTGGAAGGCCACCCCAGGCCATGCTGGAGAAGCAGGAAAACCTGAGCGCTCCCGGCCAGTTCCTGCATCGTGCCAGAGGACCCTGGAGACAGCAGCAGGTTAATTTTAAATCCACAGGGAAGGGGAAGGAAAGGAGGAAGACTCCAAGGACTGGAAAAGCCCTTCTACCTTGGACACCAGGGRAAAAAACCCACCCAAAGCACCGCACCACCGCCCAGGTGAGCAGGGGCTGAGGTGGCCGCAAGGAGAGGGCTCTATCACTCCTCGGTGAGGAGGGAGAAGCGACCATATTGGCAACAGTACTTTAAGCGAGGCTGATGGATTTATTATTTTTTTTATTTTCACACGTCAAATCTTTCATCGATGCCCAGCAAGGGCAGAACTTGAATTTCAAGGTGACGGACGACGGTGGGAAGCGGAGGCAGGCCCGCTCCCGCGGCCAAGGAGGCACCCGCACCCGCGGCCGTTAAACGGCCGCAACACCACCCCACCCCACCCCCCCCACTATCCGCCCCGCACCCGTCACGGGCCGCCCCTTCCCGCCGTCCCGCACTCACGCCACCGCCGGCCCCGCCATGGCGCCGCCGCTCCTCCCGCGCTCCCAGCGCGCAGGCGCCGCCGCCGCCACCCGCGGCCGCCGGGGGCCGCCCTGAGGGGAAGTCCCCTCCCCAAGACGYGGGTGTCCTCCGGAGGCAAGTGCCGGCAAAAGGGGGTGTTACTATTACTATTATTATTATTATTAAAAAAACTTGTTTATTTCAAGCTTAAGCAGGAGAGGATCGGGCAAGAGGAGTGGCAGGCGGGGCCGGCAGGGAGCAGCACTGGATCAGGGTAGGGCAAACCAGTCCTGGAGAGCTCGTGTTTGGAGGCCCTTATGTGTATGGGCACGCTTACTGTCTGAGGGGACGTTTAGCTGCACTGCAGGTAGTGTGAGAGACTCTTAAAAAAAATGTAACACTCTTTTTCTCCCACCAAAAAAAAAAAAAAAAAGCGTAATTTATGTGCATGGAGAACAGTCCTTAGTATGTTTTTGGACCAAAACAAAAAGAAAAAAATAGAAAAAAACCCCAAAGTTTATCCCATCTGGGTCTTTTGGATATTTTATTATGGATATTTATTAAGGATTATGATATTTGTAAAGGTTTTGGATAATTTCAGAGGGTTTGCATTTGTTCTTCGGGTGTACGGAGCCCCGCGCACCTTCCCAGGGTTAGTGCAGCTAATCTGAGGTAGCAGCCCGAGGTTTGGGGCCCCATTTCCTAATAAAATGTCTCTGTATTATATTAAGGRTCTGCAAGTTTACGTTCAGGACTCAACATGTTATATATATATGTATTATATATATAAAAATATGGGGTTTTTTGTATGTTAATGTGTATGTATGTATTATATGTCAGAATGCAGTTCATTTAGAACTAGTTACGTGGAGAATGATGCTTGTTGCTCCAGTATTAGTGCAAGGACCAATGGGTTTCAGAGGGGTGTCTTATTATGCAAAAGTGTTTCTAGATGAGCATTAGTCAATAGAGCTCAAAGGTGAATTGGGTCAGTCTGAGAAACTGTACAAGGGAAAAGGTTGTTCCGGCAATTAAAGTCGTTGCTATTGTAAACAGTAGGAAGATGCTGCTGTAGCCGCCAGCATTAGGCCGGAGTTTGGGCCCGTGCACTGAACGCAAAGGGTGTGACGTGTTGTGCGAGCTCGGTAATGGCATGTAAACATGCCAAATTATGTAATGTGCTTTATTTCCTCACAGTATCACAGGGGCATGCAGAAGTTAAAGCAGCCTGACGTGTGGCCGGTGATGGAGTCAAACCAGGTTGCCTGCAGTTACAATATCCGCATTAAAAAATAAGAAGGTAATGTATGGCAGGGTATTTATTTTGGCATATGGCTGCGTCAGGTAAACACAATGGTACGTGTGTGGTTTTGAGCATCTGTCTGCTGAGAGCTCCTATTGCTATCCTGGCAGCTACTCTTGCTCTGCGGCTCAGTCCCGCGGCAGTGTCCTGGATCCCAGATKCTCTCCACGCAATTTTTATCATTCATAATCATTAATATTTTTACACATCAAAGTTATGAAAGAGTAACTGGCTGAGATACTTCGTTTAAAGATTTTGGRGCCGATTTGGAAGCACACAAAGTAGGTGCCATTCCAACAGCATTCCAGTAACTCGGTTTCCATGGTCTGAAATGATGTCTTTTTTCCTTCTAGACTTCCTTTTATTTTTTATTTTTCCAAACTAGAAGTATTGCTTAGCAATAAATTTGAGCTGGCATGCTCCTGGATTGTACCAGGAGTATGTGAGGATATTCTGTTCTCATCCTGCAGGCTGCCCRTAACAGGGCAAAGCAGGTGTTAGTGAATGAGCTCCCCCATGTTCTGTGACTACCTCTTGGAGAGCCTCTCCTGGAGGATGCCTTTGATGTTTGCATTTGCAGCTGTGGCATCACAAAATGAGGGAAGCCGAGGAGAACTTCTTGGTGCTCCCTGGCATTTGCAAGCCAGCCACAGGAATGAGCATTAACTTTGCAAATGCTGYCTCAGTGTGGTGTTTTTGGTGCCCTGCAGGCTGAAGTTCTCCAGATTTTTTTCGTGACTTACATAATTGACCTATATTATGTGTCTGTGTCTTAAATAGGTTACACCAACTAGAAATATGAATGGAAATGGCCTAGTTGTTGTTCATTTGTACTGAGATATAAGGGAAGACCATTTCTAGATATTTCCCCCCGACTTCTGTGTTTGACCGGTGCCTTGGACGATGGCAGTAACCTTGAGTTGACTCTGCTTTCAAATAAAAGATGTTATTGCTTTCTCAGGCTGGGAAATACCTTGACATATGTGTTGGTATGCAAGACAGTTAACACTAGAAAGAAAAGCACGAGGGAGAATATACAACAAGATTTTCAAGCCCTTGACTAGCAGGGCAGCAGGTAGGACCCTGGGGTACATTGCACTTGAGTTGCTCTGAATTTAGACCTTCTTCTGGGGAAATGGCACTACCGTGCCCCACTGGTACTAAAACATTGTCTAATAAGTGAGTTTATGTCTGCTTGCGCTACTGCCCTGTTGCAGCTGGTCAGTCCAGAAGGAATTGTTTGAAGTCTAGGCAGACCGTGAAATTTGGTGAATGACTGAGGGTTTGGGGGAAAAAAAAAAAAAAAAGGAAATTCATGGAATTTCATGGAATTGCCCTTGCTCCCAGCAAGGATATGTGTGGCTTTTTACAACGAGGTGCAAAGCCTGGCAGAATGACCATGAGGAGCAGATTTAGAGCAAGGCTGAAAACCAGATGTCTGCTACTACAACACTACCAGTTACACCAACACTGTTGTTGGGCAGTTCCCACTGGCAAGTCCTCAGTCACGCAGGCAGAACACAGAGAAATATCATCTAATTCAGGAAAACTCCCATTTTTGTTTTCTGCATCTGTGTTGTCAGTGTGTTTTTCATTTCCCAAGTAGATTGTTTTCCCAGTTTCATGAGAAGGTGGAAAAAAAGCACATGGCTTCAGAAAACATTTTGCGCGTGGTAGGCCCAGGTTGTGGCAGCACAGCCACAGCTGTGCTTCTTCAGCTTGAGGAACAAGAGTAGCCAAAGCAATGGGAGATTCAGACACAGCTTTATGGGTTTGCTCCATGAAGCTGTCATGTCAGCCAGACTTTGGCTTTTAACTTTTAACACTCTTAACTCTGACCTTAATTAAGCTTTGAGGAAGGAGACTTATAGCTGTCCATGGCTGCTGTCATCGTATTTATCTCAGCTGCTTATCAGGACTGCAGAGAAAAACATCAGAGAAGCACTGGCTTTAATTTGGGGTAGCTTTAAAAAAGTGCAGTGTCGTATCTAGAGACACTTTAAACACAATTTAAACATCTACATTAGAACTGAGTGCAGTATTTTCCCCTTCTTAGATGAAGGCCACCCCTCAGGGCYTGCCAGCCATCTTCAGGGTCCCTCTTTGTCTCAGTATTTCTTGAAGGAGCAATCTCTCTCTTGAGGAGATTGCTGCCCATTCCTCTTCTGCTCCTCCATGTGGTTTTGCATGGCCCTACTTATCAATGACGAATGGTTAGAGCCTCCTGTGGGGGGGTGGTCCAGGATTTTACTTTTCCACTCTGACAAACGATGAATCCCTCATTTATTAGGAGATGCCAAAAAATTAGTTGCAAAATAAACATAATGCACCTTGACAGAAAGGAAGTCTTTCAAGGGTTTGTTTGTTTTTGTATCCTGGGCCAGCTGCTCATGAATAAATATTGGTGACAGCCTGATGTTGACCTTCAATCGTTTATGCCTCAGGAGCTGGAGAAGGAATATTGTCTAGTATTTCTAAGCCTCTTTGGACAAGCAAGCTAAATTAATGCCTGAAAACTTGGAAAACGTGGCATTTTCTGAGCATAACTTTGGTGAGTAGTTTGTCCTGACCACCAGCAGCTACCACCTGCCCTAGAACTATTCTCTCTGGCCCATCAGGGAAACAAAGCCAAGCCAAAGCAAGCTCAAGAGGACTTGCCCAAAGGTAGCAGAGGTTAYCTGGCTTAAGGACCAAAGAGCCAGAGAGTCAGATCTGCAGCCTTCTGCTTATTAGAGGTATTGGGTGTCCTTCTGCATCCATGAGGGAAACCCCTCAGGAGATTCGGTCATCTGGAGAGCCCAGCATCCCAACAGAGCAGCCCAATCTGTGCTAAACCTTCCCTTGCACTCCCAGCATAAAGGGATGAAAAAGGAGTTGGGCTGGACCCAGCACCAGCCCGTCTGCCAAAGGCACCTCACCTCTCACTTGTCCTCCTCAACAAGCAGAGTCTGCCTTTACCAAGCGAGGTGATCAGCCCCACCAGGCTTCTCTTCGTTAGTCAATTAACAGCCAGGCACCTGAAAAATGGGCCAATCTGTTTCTTGAGAGAAAAGCCATGGGGCAAGCCAATTAGCATCCCAGCCTGCACCGCCTAGGGAATTTAATTTAGTTACATGAGTGACCTAAGTACCCAAATATTGCTGTTTTGTTTTGGAGAATATAATGTTTGTTAAATGCCTGGGAGTCCCTTGGGGCCCATATGCTGCTACTCTTTGCCGCGTCCTCCCGAGCTGGCAGGAGCAATAAGGCCGAAAAAAAGAAAAAAAAAATGTTTTGTGCTGCACATGGCCCTGGCATTTTGCTGTAAGGACACGGCAGCTGGACGCGGGCAGAACAAACCTTTGCCGCACGAAGTGGGCGGGAGAGCTGCCCCCCGGAGATGGGCAAGAGAGTCGCACACTTGAGCAAGCCCATTGTGTGCCCCGAAAACGTTGCAACCGCCTCTTGCCGGGGCAGCCGTTCACAGACAAAAACGCGGGCAGCGCCGGCGCTCGGCCGCCCCGTCTGCACGGCATATTGCGGCGGGGAGGTGGGGGGCGACTGGCTTGCAAATGGCCTCTTTGCAACTCTGCACACTGATCAGTCGCGTTGCTCCTGCAGGGGTTTTTTATTATCTTTGGCTATTCAGGAAGGGCCATGAATAAATAAGGTGATTTGGTCAAACGCTCTTCTCCTGGGGTGCAGCTCTTGCTTCTCTTGAGGACGGGAAAAAATGGAGAGAGTCCCTGCATGGAAAAGAACAGTTCCCAATGATGTCTGCGTGATTTTAAGCCTCTGGTTGGATACTGTTATAATGATGATATGTGGACATGCGTTTTACAATATTTTTGATAATTTAAAAGCTTTTCTTTCTTTCTTTCTTTCTATCTATCTTTCTTTCTTTCTATCTATCTTTCTTTCTTTCTTTCTTTCTTTCTTTCTTTCTTTCTTTCTTTCTTTCTTTCTGTCTTTCTGTCTTTCTGTCTTTCTGTCTTTCTGTCTTTCTTTCTGTCTTTCTCTCACTCTCTTTCTTTCTCTCTTTCTTTCCCCGGGGAGAGAAAGTATATTAGAGCTACCAGCTTGTCTGGCAGTGCTGATGCATGTACTCCCCGCTTTCTGACATGTCCCAAATTCTGCAACCAAACCATTCATTCATTTCTAAAGAAATCCCATGCTGGTATTTCAGAAGCCAAAGGATTCAAAAGTATCAGCAGCGTGTGCTGTTAAATTGCTAGGCAAAATATATTTGGACTGGTTTCACAACATCAGTTTTATCTGGTCTGAATTGACTGGCTGAGTTGAACCATTCTTGAGCTTGGAGAAGGTAATCCTTGAGTATCAGCCAGCTCCCTTGGATTCCTCGTCTCTCCAGGGCCATAATCCATGGGATTCTTCCAAGCAGGTCCATGAGCAGGGTGCAGTCTGCTCTCCTGAACCTGGGGATTGCGATCCTGCTTTTGGCCCTGCTCCCTCCTTGCAGGTTCTTGAATTTGATCACTTTGCAGTCACTGCAGCCAAGGCTGCACTGGACTTCTACGTCTTCAGCCAGTTCTTCCTTGTTGGTAAGGGTGAAACAGCAGAGTCCCGCTCCTCCTTGGCCTCTCAGTCACCTGGTGAGGTAAGGGAGTTGTCCTCAATGCTCAGATCAGGTTATCATCCTCACTAGGACCTCCCGGGGTCTTTCGAGGGATCCACGAGCCTGAGAGCAGGGAAGACAAGACTACAGCTGCTGTACTGTGCAGGACTTCCCAGCTGTCATGTTGTCTACCGTGGCTGTTTATAGCTGCGATAATCAAGAGCAGCAYGTCACTTTGGCTGCTGTAAATTATGTTGGAGAACACCTGGCCCCCTGGTGAAACAAGTGCCCATTCTTGTCCAGATGGATCTCACCTCAGAAGAGGAACATGTTCCAACTGAAGCAATTTTTTTCAACCTTTTCAACTATCCCAAAATGTTACCTCTCAGTCTTTTATTTCATTTCTTTCCCACAAAGGTGTAGACTTGATGTAGCTTTTTTATTATTATTATTATGTATTCTAAACAGATCCACTTCTGGATATGCATAAATTTGTTTGCATATCTGAACTATCACCTGTGCTGTTTAGTACCCAGCTCATTTTTGAATCTCCTGCAAATGTTGCTGCTTGTGATTTAGTATTTTCCTCTGCACCTCATTGGTTAACCCAGTACTGCTGGACTGAGAATAGTGTGGAACTGCTGAATCACTTGGATTTGAAGATTTAGCAGTTAAATAGATTAAAACCCAGTTCATATGGGCACCATTGATGCTGTTTAACACTCATTTCTTTCTATACCAGGCTGCTTGACAAGTCAAAATCAAATTCCTTTGAGAAGTTGACTTATTGTGTCAGCGCAGTCACACTCTTTCTGAGCCAACTTGGGATGCCATGAAAAGGGGTTGTTTTTCTTTAAGACCGTGATAAGCAGGATTTCCCTGGTGCTGTGTTAGCTTTGCCAAATTCTTTACAAATTAAGTCCTATATGAACAAAAGTTTAGCAAGTTCTAAAACATAGCCATATTCTGAGCTATGAATGAGGGTTCGACAAATAATATTTTGCGCTAACACTAACAAGCAGTATTCATGTTTGGCATTGGCAAAAACAGAGACTTCCTTCTTCAGTTCTTTGACTTCATTGGTCATATATTTCCACACTACCTTTATACTGCGATATGAGTGCCCTCTGTTTCAAACGTGCTGGTTTGTACTCATTCTTGCAGTGATTTCAGCTTAGAGCAGGTAAGGATGCAAACCCACAACTCGTCCTGTTGAGAGTCCCGATGTCTGAGGAGCTCAGGTTGCACATGGGATAATGAAGAAGCTTTCCCAATAAAGAGAATAAGGCCCAAATGCTTTGGAAGAACTGGTAACTGCGGCGTTTTGTTACAGACATGCAACCAAAACAATAATCGGATAAACAGGTCCCTTTTTTTGTCAAATGATTATGGAGCTGCATTATGCGATTTTGTATCTTTTCCTCCAAAATCTCTGCATTTCAAACCAGCTTGTGATTTTACTCGGCACCATTAACACCGCTGTGTTACATGGGAATATATTTCACAGGGCAAATTGTTTGGAATATGGATTATGTTAACAGGAACTAAATAGAAAATTTCTCAAGTTGGCTCGATGGTAATCAGGAAATTGTTTTAAGCTACAAGGGAGGATTGGATTCTTAAAAACTGTGTAGGGAAAAAATGCTTTTTGGGTGATTTCTTTACAGTCTTACAGCCAAACACTAATCTTCAGGAGCCTGGTCCACGTGAAGCGTGGGGGCGATGAGATTTGTGGCCAATGTAAGTCAGTGTAGTCCCATTAGCTGACAAAGCCGAGACAGTTCACAAGGACTGAGGATTGAGCCCTGCTGCATGGAAAGAATCATCATTTCGCTCTCAAAACTAGGCGAAACACCATAACAGGATTTGGGGAGAGCAAGTAATATTTAGAGAGAAAATAAGATGGGCTGCGGACCAAAGAAGGCGTCTATTTCATCTGTCATGTGTTAAAAGCTTTTTTATGGGAACATCTACCACAGTGGCCAGCTTGTCTTATAGTGCAGCCTGAGGCTGTGAACCTTTTTTTTTTGTTTTAATACTTAGTGTCTATTGCTGCGGTGGGGTTAGACTCATGAGCAGTACACCTTTAATAGTGAAACCCCTGAGTTAATCTCCTTTAAAGCTCTGTATGGCATTAATAGCTATAATCTAACTCTTCCAGGTTATTCTGGATGCACAAACGGGCATAAAACCTTCTTTAGGAGAATTAGGTATTTTCTCATTGTGCACACTAATATCTTTCCACTGAACGCCACCAAATTTCCATGAAAATCTGTGTAAGTCCCCCTGGCAAGGTGCAGTTCAGATGCTCCAGAAAAGGAGATCCCGCAGCCAAGGAGGTGGCCTCTTGTTACAGCACAGATCCCCCGGAGCTCTTTCCTTCTCCTAGAAGSTTGAGGCATTTGCGGGCAGCAGGATGGTGGAGTCCTCCTGAGATAAGGACTTCTTCCCGGGGCCGGCAGCCTCGCGCGTTGGTGCGACGTGGGCCAGGGAAATGAGGTCGCCTCAGAGCAGGTTTGCAGCTCTGCTCTCCATAGAAGACCGTGAGTGAATCCGATGCGTGGAGTCAGCGAGGCGCCGGGACTCTTGGTGGGTTTTGTCCCTTTTGGCTTACAAAGGCCCTTGGGGACCCTGTGGGCAGGCAGTGTCCCTGGTCCATTCTCCGGTGACTCATCTGAGCCCATCCACAGCTGCAAATCAGTGCTAGTGTCTGTGCTCCTGAGCTATCGCCTTGCTGGGATATTTGTATCTATGGAGTAGGTGTTGAGATCATAACAGGTATGATCCCATGCCAACCTCGGGAACACAGTAACTGGAACAAAACTGCCACTTCCCTGTTTTGCAGTATGACGTGGAGGAGGAACAAGGCAGCTGCATGACTGGTTTTAGTTCATTGGGTTTGCTCTCTGCACCGTTGTAGGACGGGATGTGGCTTGGAGAGGGGCTAAACTCCCACGCACGCCCTGGATCTCCTGAGCATAATTCAGCCATCTACATCTTAAAAGCGCCTTTGAGTAATCGGGGAGGGAAAGTCGCCGCAAGGGTTAAACACTTTATTTAGATAGCTTTGTTTGTTACGTTAGTGCTTTGCTTGTTCTGAGAATTAATGGAAGATAAGCTAAAAGTTCATTTATAAGAGTATTAAAGGATAATTATGATGGAGTAAATGCAGCGGGTCAAAAGGCATTACGATGAACAGAATCGTAATATAGGGCTCGGGAAAATAAGCTAAAATGTGCAATGCCTAGCAGCACTCCCCAAACACCACAGAAAGCTCCTTCCTCGCTTGCCCCATGTCTTCGGTTTCAGGCTAAATTACAGCAGTGCTCATATAGAGGAGCATGGAACCGTATTCGATTGCAGCAACTTAAATTAAACTTCTGGGCCACCACAAATATGTGACCTTTTAATATCAACAAAATGATAAAAAAAGATTTGGGTAGGAAATCTGTTTCAATCAGATTAGAGGAGAAGTGGGTAAAGCTGATTACAAGGCCGCTAAACACAGTATTTGGGCAGTATTTGTTCAGGAACAATAGCGTTAATTCTACTTTAACAAGTATTATCTGAAAAATCAATAATTAATGGGAACCCATTATCAACTTGTAATTTAGCACACAGATTAGGCTGGGGGAGAAGTGAAAGCAAAGGGGTAACCTGCTTTTACTTGACCTGGCGGGCTGAGGGATTAATTGGTGACAACAGGTTTCGTTTTTTGGGTTTTGGGTGGGTTTTTATTGATAGGCAAGGATAAATAAGTCAGTTTTGGCCGCTTGCTGTTGGGCCCCGTCTCAGCCTCCACAGCCGGGTTTGTTTCAGTTCCCATGCCCGCCGGTGCCGTGGCGCTTTGCCCGGGGAGGAGATGTCCTGCGGCGCGCTCGTCCCTCGGGAAAGGGAGCGGGCGGCTCCCCGGAGAGCATCTCCGTCCTCTCCTCCTGGACAACAGCTCTGCTCTCAACCCGGGGTGGACTTATCTTGCTCCAGCTTTGCACTGTAGGAAAGGGTCTGCCTGGTGCTCGCCGGGCCCCTCCGGCTCCTGGAGCCCAGCTCAGCTGGGGACCACGGTGCCGCAGCAGCCCAGAGCTGACAGCCAGAACAGCAATCGCTGTGATGGCATTTGCTCCCCAGGAGCAGAGCCCTGAGGCGCCCGTCCCACCTAGGCAGATGCCCACACGTTGCCTGGTATTACGTTGCCCCGAGATGGGACCTGCAGCCCAGATAACGGCGAGGGCCTCCAGAGCACCAGCACCATGGGATGCTCGCRGCAAAGGGAACAGATTGAAGGCAGATTGTGTGGGTGAAGTTGCACCGGGCTCCACAGCCAGGGAGTGGCTTCAGAAATGGCATTTAATCATTCGACACTAACGCGAGACATCTGTCACCATCCTCAGCAGTGACGGGGCTCCCCGGCAAAACAATATGTTCTGGCGCTCCTAATCACTGGAAAAACACTACTTTTTGCAGAGAGTTCTTTTAGTGCCCAGCACAAATCCTTCTATTTTATTATAGCAATCCCAGCCAAATCCTCCAATAAATGGAGTTTTTATTAATGTGCAGCTGTTAAATGAGAAAAAATAAAACTCAGAAATAAAAATGAATCCCTGAATAATCGGGCTGATCCAAAGCAGTAAGAACAAGCAGGCCGAACAAATACTTACAGCTTTTTGGTATTATTTAAAAACACAGTTGGGGCTTTTCTTCCCCACTCTGGTTTTTATTTTGTTTTGGGGTTTTTTTTGCATAGACCTGATTAGATTTTGCTCAGGAAAAAAAAAAAAAAAAAGAATCAGAGACACTTCAACACTCCTGTGGGCTGGAAAAGCAGCAAGGAGGAGTGGGAACCCCTGGGAAGAAGGTCCTATCCGGTGCCCGTGTCCGGGCCACTCAAGGTTTGGTCACAGCCACCAGGATGGCTCCTGTCACCCAGGATGGAGCTGTTGCCATCTCAGGGTGCTGCCTGGTGGCCCTTCATGGCAGGCAGTGCCCCGGGCTGGACAGCTCCCTGCCCAAGAAATGGCACCAATACCTCCGTTATTCCTTCTGATTAAACTGAAGGGAAGCCCTAATTCTTTTCATTAAAGCTGAGGAGTTAAGCTCTTTGAGCGGGATATGCTTCACTTCGCGCTTTCCTGAACCACTTGGTCCACTCAACAGCACAATAGTGATTATGTATCCTTTTAGAGTGTATAATTACATAAAATACATAATAACGTATTATATATTATACCTATACGTGTGTGTGTATGTATGCATACACATACATGCTTGGCSCCCTCCTTGATGAGGTAAGCCTCCTCTGTGGCCAGGGATGGATATTTCCAGTGCCACGGTGTGTCCGGGGCCTCAGAGCTCCCACGCAGACCCAGCTCCTGGCACTTGTTCCCATTATTTTTAACCAGCTGTCAACGAGCACCTAAGGGAATTGGGAAAACAACCCCAAAGTGGTGAGAAAAGGAACCACGAGAGTCCCTAAAGGAGCAGTGCGAGACYGCGGCCGCGGCTGCCCGCGCTGGGTGAGCGCTTAATGAGGAGCTGGCGCGCCAGCTGTCGGCGCGCGGCACTTCCCAGCGCTTTGATTAAATCTGCGACACTCCAGATGTGCGGGCCCGGGCGCCGCTTGAGCTGCGACTGCTCTTCTTGTCCCGTGTTTGAATCAAAGGCGAATGCCTTAAGGAGGAAATCTGTGCGGGGGAATTAGGGGAAGGGGACGCAGGAAGGACTCCAGGGATGCTGCGTGCGTGTTTTCCCCTCTATCTGGTCTTGTGGCGTCCGGGAGCATCTTCCAGTTGGAGCAGCCGGAAACTGTCAGATGGCATCAGATGGCACCAACTTTCCTTTATGATTGACCCAATTCATATCTAAAGCAGGGGCTGGGAGGTGAAAGCTGCCTTATCCCATTACTAATCCCCTAACCCGGGGGGCCTGCGATACCTTTGCGGGCGGTCCCACCTCAGGGCATCCCCGCCGTGGTGCCGCGGAAGCTGCCGGGGAACCGAGCACAGGAGCACCCGGCACGGGGCAGCCCGGGGCGGGCGGGGGCCTGGGCAGGAGCCGCCGGGTCCTGGGGCCACCTCTGCGTCCCAGCCTGGGCACGCGTGCGCCATGCCCGCGCTGGCAGCAGCGGCGGGGGGAGGGACCCGGGCGAAACTAGAGCAGGGGCCGACGTTTGACGTTCCGCTCCCGAAGCGATTAATAATCTTTCGGCGTCGGAGAATCAGTGGAAAATCTTCCACCCAGGAAAATAACGAGCAGAGAAACATTTACTGATTAGTCTAATCCCAGATCATCCTATCTGATGAGCGTATATCAAGATATCCTTTAACTGATTTATTGTCCCAAACCCTGCTGGAGGTGCCTGTCTCCATCACGGCCAAGGGGAGCGGAAGGGTGGCAGGGCGTATATCCCATCCCGGTGCCGGGGGGCCGTCTCTAGGCCCGGAGCACCCGCGGTGCCCGTGGCACCCCCCGGGCCGGGCACCGCTGCCGTATCGAGGCCAGCGCACCGGCACGCACAGATTTACCCGCTATTTCTGCATCTATCGGCTTTCTCCCCGGTTTGGGCTTTTATGTTTCATAAACTGATTAGGAGCAATTATGTCTGCTTTATCCCCAAACTTTCCAAATGACTAGGCCATATGCATATTTAAGGCTTCATCATCTCTCCCAACAGCTCAGCCTGAGCGTAAACTGCTGAAATCAAGCTGATTCTGGGGCAACGTCAAAAATTAGGGTTTTATCCACTAATATCTGCTCAGGCAGGAAATTTGTTGTGGGTGGTGGTCGGATTAGGGCTTCTAATTACTGTGGCAGATCCTCCCCCGGGGGCAGCAGTGAAAGTCTCGGGTTCCAGCGCTGCGGTGGCTGCGGCCAGAAACACTCGGGGGGAAAAGAAAAAGTGAAGGTGCCCAAGAGGGACGCGGGGTACCCCGTCCTGACCCCCACACCGCCCTGGCAGGGCAGCCCCAGTTGCTTGATGCCCTGGGCATCCCCATGCCCAGGATGCAYGAGGTCCCCACTGAATCGCATGGGGGCTTCGGTGGGGGGAGTGGGTGCAACCTCCCCCTTTTCCCTTCCTCCGTGCCCCCTCGCCAGCAGCCGTTTGCCTTTCTTGGGGCAGATCCCCAAGCACCCCTGCTTCTACCCGCTGCCCTTACCGGAGCCCCTGGCAGCAGTCACGGCAATTATCCTAAATGAAAGTTATTGTTCCGATAATCCTGGGAACAGCTTGCGAGGGGAGATTTGGGTCTTTCTTTAATAACGCAAAGTTAATGCGGAGTCCCCTTGTAATTATCTTTATCAGAGGGACCCTCGTTTAATCTGGCCGGGCGGCGGGAAGGCCGGGATCAGGCAGCCCGTGTAAGCCCGTTGTAAGTCGCTTCCATAAACAGATGAGGGTGGTGTGCGTGTGGAAGAAATAAAGAAATAAATGGATAGATAGATAAGGGGAGAAAATGCAGAGCGGGTGCAAGAATCTGGGAGCAAAACGGAGTGAGGAGGCCAGGAGCCTCCCGGCAGTCCCCGTGTCACCCCCCGGACCAGGGCTGGGCCTGGGAGGGTCCTGCCCCATGGACTCCCCATCCATCCCCATCCCTGTGCCCAGGGTGCTAGAGGTGGGGATGGAGCCAGGCAAGACGCCCCATTGAGATGCAGGACTAGCGGGGGGCACAGGGGAGGGGAGGGAGGGGAGACGAGGGGACATGGGGAAGGGTCCTGGGAAGGGACCCGGGGTGATGGGTGCCATCTGGTGAGGGGTGTTTGGATGGAACCTGGGGGAACATCGAGGTGGGCACAGGGGAGGGCAAGGGAGTTGTGGCGAGGAACCGGGGGCAGGACCCTGAGGGAGAGGACCGAGGGCACCCGGGGGAGGGGACCGGCGCGGGGCGGGGGGCGGGGGTGCTGCCTGCCGCTAATCCGGGGGATTGGGAGCTTCCCCCGCCGGCGGCCCCGGGGTGTGATTGGAGCCGGGGCCGCTGGCGGGCGGATAAAAGGGGCGGCGGGCGCCGGTGCCCGCCCGGCTCGGGCCAGG